>JARHVA010002147.1:932500-1065000 GCA_037957365.1 Torreya grandis
AAATAAAAACACAAGGATCCATTGAAGTGTTTACTTTAGGAATGGGGTCTACATTGATGACCAAAGCCATGACACAGAGGGACTAAACTATCAACACATCAAGAAATTACCTAGTTATCCATAAGAGTTTGGAGGTGATCCACATCTAGTTATACTTTATCCATTTTAAATTATATCTAAAATATGAAATTGGAGAAAAATTTAACTTTGCTATTAGTGTAAAAGGAGCATTGTTTAATAATATTAGAGATAATTACTTATGTAAAGACCAAAATTATAGAGGCTATAATTTTTGACTCATTGGCTCAATTGATCTCATAAGTCACTTATATAGTTATATATAAATTAAATACACATTCATACATAAGTCACTTCTATAGTTAGGGTTGATTTCATGATGTTTGGAGAGCCATACGAGATCATCTAAGGGTCTGAAATTACATTCTAGATTTTCAGTCATGCTAAAAATACCAAAAATCAAATAGTTTTGTAAATAGACACAAATTTAACTTGAGACTAACCCAACATTGTTGATTTTATATTTATAGGATATTCTTAAAATTTTAGTCCCATATGAGTTATCATGAAAAAGTTGTTATAAAAAGCAATTTTCCATTTATAACATTGCAATTAACTCTAGGTAGTTTTTTTTAGATTTTTTAATTTTTCATGTCAACTCAAATTTTGAGTCAAGGTTTATTTAAATAATATTATTTAATTATTCATGGAGAATCAATAAATATTATTTTTTGACTAATTTATGAGTATTCACATATTGATATTTTTGTTTCACTAGTCTTTGGATTCATCTTTTATTATCAGGACATGTTTGAATCTTGGAGGTAATAGCTTTGTGAATTTGTACCAAGTTTTAAATTATATTTTGGTATAATATTTTTTCATTTACTAATAGGTGTAATATATGGAAAGATAACCAATATTGGGAGGAATTACTTGGATGAATAGTATTATGTATGAGCTACAGACACAAGTGGAACAATTTACTACAATTTTCACACATAAAAGATAAAGAATAGAAGGAGATGAAAAATAAGAAGAAATAGAAAACAAATAATAAATTCAATAATAATATGAATAATAAAAATAGCCACCATCAATTTTAGGGATTTATAGGGAAGGAATGAAGGACTCAAGGTTGACATTTTAGAGTATGAAGGTAGTTTAAAACTAGAGGACTAGTATGGAATTTGTTTTTGAATGGAAATTATAAAATAATATAATAAAGTAAAGTTATCATGCACAAAATTGAATTACATGAAATTATTTGGTGGGATCACTGGCTAAAAGAGATACATAGAAAGGGTAAATAAAAAGTCAACACTTAGAGAAAGATAGAGAAGAAACTGAGGGTTAAATTTCTTCTTGTAGATTATGCATAAACCCTATAGAGAAGATTTCATAATTTAAGACAAATGGACCAAAGTATATATGAACACACATATGAATTTTACAATCTATCCATATGAGAGGAGCATGACAAAACATAAGAATAGATGGTTGCAAGGTATGTAATGGGTTTGAAGTTTTATATTTAAGTTGGATTGAGTATGCATATTATACATTGCATGGAAGATAATTATCATTTAACTTTGAAGGTAGAATAAAATTAAAATAGACAAGCCTTTAGTATATTAACTAGGGAAAAAAGAGGAAAATGACCTCCAATAATGAGATGAGGTGGGTTCAATACCAATAAAGGTGGGTTTAATCCCAGTAGATGATAATCATTCCATTGTACAAAAAATAAATAAGATAATAGACAAGGGTTTTTATATGTATAAAGAAGAATATGATTTTAGATAAGTAGACATTATGGTGGTCGTAGAGGATGAAATGGTCTACATAGATATTGTGCTTGTTATATATGTGGATAAGAAGGACACATAACATTTTCATGTCCACATTATCATGAAAAATAAAGGAGGTAGGAGGATAACCCAAGAGTAAATGTGGTTGAAGATAAAATAGGAGAATAAAATATAGGACTTGTAGTAATAGATATAGGAGAAAATATCATGCTGAGGAAAATAGTGATAGCTCCAAGGAAAGAATAGGTGAAAAATAAAAGTGATATTTCATAGTTTCATACAAATAGATTTAATGAAAATTTACTTCAAGAGGTAAGATGTGTAAAACAATTATATATGGTGGTAATTGTGAAAATATGGTTTCTAAGGGCATGGTAGAAAAACTCAGTTTACAATGTGAAAAACATCTTTACCCTTTTCATATTTCATGGTTTAAGAAAGGGAATGAAGTTATAATAGATAAAAAGTATTCAATAAATTTTTCTATAGGAAATACTTATAGAGATGAAATATGGTGTGTTGTTATCCCAATAGATGCATTACATGTGTTATTGAAAAGACCATGGAAATATAACAGAAATTATTTCATGGAGTAAAGAATACATATGCTTTTTGGAAAGGTGATACAAAGGTAGCTTTATTACCCATTAAACAATAAGGTTAAGTAGAAAGTATGCTATCCACAAAAGAATTTATGAAAGACATGAAGATGGTATGATGTGATGCATTAGTAACAAAGAAGTAAGACACAAAAATGATGAAAATACCAACAAAAATAGCAAAAGTTTTGAAATAATATGCAGATGAAGTATCTGATGAGTTACTAGATGGTTTTCCACCAAAAGATACATTCAACATCACATTAATTTAATTCTAGGATCATCTCTACCCAATAAAAAAAATTATAATATGAGTCTACCAAAACATGCAAATTAAATATATAGGTTACTAAATTGGTGAGAAAGGGTGTAGTAAGGGAGAGCATGAGTCCATGTGCAACACAAACATTGCTAACTCAAAGAAAGATGGGACATGGAGGATTTATGTGGAGAGTAGATCAATCAATAAATAACTAACAAATACCATTTTCCTATACCTATTTTAGATGACATGATGTATGTGTTTTCAAGACAAAAATAATTTACTAAGATTCATCTAAGAATTGGTTACTATCATATTCCAATTCATGAAGGATATGAATGGAAAACAAAATTCAAGACTAGGGATTGATTATATGAGTGGATGATGATGTCATTTAGATTATCTAATGCACCCAACACATTTATGAGGGTGATGAACATAGTTTTATGAGATTAATTTGGTAAGTTTGTGGTTGTTTATTTTGATGATATTTTGATATTTAGTATGAGTAAATAAGGTCACTTACAGAATTTGATATTGTTATTGGAATTATTAAGAAAATATAAGCTCTATAAAAATCTAAAGAAGTGTAATTTTGTGTATAATAGGTTGGTATTTTAAGGATTTGTAGTTTTGAAATATGGCATAAGAGTGGATGAAGAAAAGGTAAAGGAAATTGTTTAGTGGTCTATTACAAAAATCATAATAGAGGTAAGAGTTTACAATGGTTTTAAAAAAATTTAAATAAAGTTCATTAAGATTTTTAGTAGTATTATTTCACCACAAACAAACTGCATGAGGGAAAAATAATTTGTGTAGACAAGGGAAGAAATAAAAAGATTTGAATTATTGAAGAAGAATATTATATTTTAGCATTACTAGATGTTAAAAAAGTGTTTGAGGTTGATTTTTATTTTTTACATCTGAGTATTGGTGTTGTGTTGAGTTAAGAAGGAAGACACATAACATATTTCAATGAGAATTTAAATGAGGTAATAAATAATAATTATACATGTGATATTGAATTATATTCCATTGTACAAGAATTAAGACACTAGAGGCATTACATGGTGCCTAAAAACTTTACATTATTTAGAAACCATGAGGCCTTAAAGTATGTAAACAGTAAAAAAAGTTAAATAGTAGACATGTAAAGAGGGTGTCATACTTATAGGCATATAATTTTGTTTTGAAACATAAATCAATAAATTATAAATAGGTAGTTAATTCTTTGAATTGGTGAGTGTGACTGTTAACTATTATGGTGAGTGAAGTATTTGGATTTGAAATTGTTAAGAAATTATATGATACTAATTAAAAAAATTTTAAGATAGGTGAGCAATGAAGGAATCCATTAATAGATGAGATGAGTACTATTCATGATGAGTAACTTATATAAGATGGTTATATCTTCAAAGGAAAACAACTATGCATTTTGGTTGGGTCTCTAAAAGGCAATATTATGAGATAATTTCACAATGATGGCTTGAGTGGAAATTTTGGAAAGAGTAAGACAATTGATCTGGTGGAGAAATATTTTTGGAAAAAGATTAATTGAAATGTGTAAATATATGTTTAAAGATGTATAATATGAAAAGCGGATAAAGGTCATGCACAAAATATAGTGTTGTACATGCCATTACCAGCTCTAAAGGCACCATGGCTAGATTTGAATATGGAATTTGTGTTGGTGTTACCAAACACATAGAGAGGTAATGAATCAATTTTTTTTGGTTGTAAATAGGTTTTTTAAGATGGTTCATTTTATTGCATGTAAAAAAAATATTGACGTTACTTGAGTTGTAGAGATATTTTTTAATAATGTTTTGAGATCATATGGTGTTCCAAAAAACATTAAATTAGATAGGGAAATGAAGTTTCTAAGTCTTTTTTGGAGGAATTTATGGAGTAATTTGGGAACTAAACAAAAATTCAGTAATGCATACTACCCAAAATTATATGAACAGATGAAGTGGTAAACATGAGCATGGTAAATTTGTTGAGATTCATAGTTGAAGAGAATCCTAAGTAATAGGACTTGGATTTACCACACATTGAGTCTACATATAATATTTTAGTGGATAGATAAAAAAGGAATATCACCATTTTATATTTTTTATGGAATAAATAATATTAGTATTTAATAAAGTTACCAATTGCATAACAAGTTCGTGATGAGGCAAAAGCATTTTCAAAGTACATATATCAGTTGCAATAATAAATAAGAATAAAGCTATTGGAAAGTAATGAAAAATATAAAGAAACAATATATGTAAAAATAAGTTCAAAGGTATTTTAATAATTATATTTGGTGATCATGTACTTGAGAAAGGAAGATATCCTTAAGGAACATATAACAAGATGAAGTACAATAAATCTGGTTCATGCATAATTGTGAAGAAATCAATGCCAGTACTTTTGAGGTGAGTTTTCCATCTCTCTAGTATTTAATGTTTTATATTTGTATGATTTTAATTGATAATATGATGAAGGAGAAGAATATGAAGAAGTGGATTAGAAGAAATAGGTACCAAAGAAGAATGAAAAAACTAGTGTAGGTTCTAGATAAGAAGAAAATTGACAAAGATAGAAAATATAATAGGTATTTGGTATAGTGGGAATGAATTAAAAATTATAATGAGAGTTAAAAATAATTGATAATAATAATGACAGGAGTAAAACTAAGGCAACTTGTAAGAGCTGAATTGTTGTCAACTAAAGCAGAATGTTGTAAAGACCAAACTTTTAGAGGCCATAAATTTTGACTCATTGACTAGATTGAGCTCTCCTTCATGGTAAAATGAAAATAAAGGAAATAAACATGGATCCATAACCCACTTACTAAATTAGGGATGATTTCAAGATGTTTATAAATCCATACAAGATCATCTAAGGGTCTACAATTATATTCTAGTATTTTTAGTCATGCTTAAAATAACATAAATCAGATAAATTTTTAACCAAACATGAAATTGAATTGAAACTCAACATTGTAGATTTTATATTTAGAGGATGTGTTTAAAATGTTAAGCCCATCTGAGCTTTCATGCAATTTTTTTTTAAAAAAATTAATTTGTTATTTATAGCATGGTTGTTAACTCTAGTTTTTTTGTGTTTTTTTGTTTTTAAATTTTTTAGTTTTGAATGTCATCTCCAATTTATAGTTGGCATTTGTTTAAAGACTCTTATGTAATGTTTTTTATTATTCTTTGAGAATCAATAAAAAATATTTTTCCACAAAACTATGAGTATTTGTCTATTGATAGTTTTTCTTTGCTAGTCTTTGGATTCATTAATTGCATTATTTATTATTTTCCATAAATGAAAAAATATAATTAAATATATGCCAAATTTTTGAAAACTTTATAGGTAACATGGTTAAGTCGCCAAGCTGCACCATATTCAAATCAAACATTTCTAGGTGTAATAAATGGGTAAGTATCCATAACTAACAAGTCTAAGCATGGTTACAAAACCAAAAAATGTGATTTAAATATTATGGATGTTGGAAAACCTAAACTAAATAGACAAGAAAAGAAACACCCTAATGAACCAAATAAATCCCAAGTAGAAAATGTTTATGCGGGATACAACAAAGGAAATGGGCTTGATTTGGATCTATAATGGTTTCCCAAATTATGTAAAACCTAAACTTCCACACTTGCATAGAATAATTTAATTTTACCCAAGCATTGAAAACATCCTCTTGAATATGTTTGGGAAAAATGAGTTGGTAACCTAAACATGGCTAGTATCAGTGGAAAGGGGTCTCCACAAGACAATTCTAATCTATCCACTATATAGAAGGTTATTGAATAAAACATTTATGGAGATGAACATATAGTATATAATATTTTTACCTCAATATTTGATTCATGGTCATTAAACTATAGCTAAAACTTTTTTAGGTTAAATTTTTAATGAAATCCAGTCACTAGAGTGTTTACAAAAACTACCAAATATGAATTTGATGCATTTTATAAAAATATAAAGGATTTTAACCCAACAGACCAAAGTAAAAGCTACATCAAAGTATGTTAAAATTAGAGACCACAATAAAGAATGTGGATTTATGAAGAAACTAGTTTTAAAACTATATCCATCCCATCATAGATGAGGCTTTGGAATTTTCCAAGCTTTACAAATAATTTTACCCAAAAAAATGATGCTTATTTTAACAAGAACATATGTGATAAGAGCATCTTGAAAATTTAATCCATTTTGAGACTTTTATCCCATATGGAAACCTTGAGTGATATAATTCCATAGAATTATTTTACAATATTCCTTACCTACTAATTCATGGATGATCCATTTCACACAAAGGGCATGGACATTGTATTTTGATATCCAAACTACCGAACCCTCCTAATTATCTAGGCCTATAGTAAATATCCCATGTTACCTTGTTAAAATATTTAGAAACTTTAGAGTTAGACCAAAGAAAATTCATAATAATTTGTGTAATATTTGTCATGCCCAAAGTTTCTTCATGACTATAATTCACACACAACAAATACACCATTTTTATTTTACACAATGTCCACGTATGTCTCAAGAATATGTTATCAGGGATAATTATATTCCTAAAGATTGATGAACACTAAAGATATTATACATAAAAAAATAAGGATATTGATTAACATCCTCTCACAGTTAAGAGATGTGTAGTGGATCATGAACAACATGGTGATTGCCCAACACATAGAACTATCTATCATTGAATTTAGACTAGATATGGAGGTGAAATAAATAAAGATAAATAAATATTATAGTTTATTTCTCATTTCCATGTATCACACTCAAACATCAACAACATACTTTTTACACTTTGATATGTTTTGATTCATAAAAAAAATCAGATGAAGACATAGGAAAAATCTAAGGCACAATAATCACAAGATAAACTTGCCTCATTATGATCAATGGATAAAAGGAAAAAAATTGTGAATACCATACCCAATTGTGTTAATGGATAACTTCAATCTATAGTATCCACATCTCTTTCCATGTAAGGAAATTAAAACCCCAATACTAAATTATATTCATGAAGATATCATTTGATTCAATTATTGTTAATATCTACACCAAATCAACATTGGAGAGTGAACATAAATATAATGAAAGTTGTTTGTGTGTGTGTGTGTGTGTGTGTGTGTGTGTGCGTGCGCGTGCGCATGTGTGTGTGTGTGTGTGAGTGTGTGTGTGTGATAATATAATAAACCCAAAAAAATCACAAGATAATAAATTACACAATGGTAATAAAATTGATCAGTTGATGGTTCATTAAGTTTACACTCCCATAGTACTCAACAAAAAATCAAGGTGATATCTCCAAGCTAAAAGGCTTTAGATAAGGGCAAGGTTAAGTCCAAAGAATATAACAACATAATCTAATTATATGTGAAATATATGAATACAAAATGAACATACCAAGAGAGTTCACCATTCACCATGACATAGAACCCCTTACAAGCATAAAACATAGCCATCTCTCAACTTAATAATTTGGATACAAAATTATACAAATTTAAATATCCAAAGAAAGAGATAAATTTTTATGACACATAAAACCAATTATATAAGATATAATATACTCACATGAAAAATGGTATCAATTCAATATGAAAAACACTAATTTTGAATGTAGTCATATAAAATGTCACTTGAGTGCAATGAGCATCACTTGAGACCACTCATCCCTAACTAAGACCCAGACATATATTAGGGACTATTTTGACCCTTATCCAACTTTTTTATAGGTATTGCACATCCCTAGACATCCTAAAATTAGTCTCAAACCTTTCCCTAGGGATACAAGACCTTAGTGCCCTTGGTTTTGTCACTTGGACACTAACCTAGTTCTTTGGACACTATCAATCTACACTAGTGACCAAGGGATCACACTAGTGTCCATTTCCTAATTTTAACCCCAATAGATATATTTTAAATGCTTAAGACACCTAGGATCACCCTAGACCTACTTCACACAATACACAAGAACTAGATTAATATAAATACATGACTTTTATCCCTTTACCCATTAGATATAAATCATATACAAAATACACACAAATAAGCTCATAAAACATTTTACATAATTAAGGTCATTGATCCATATTTTTTCCTAATTCTATATACAATCCATCTATATCCATCCTAAGATAAAAATACACAAATTTCTAGTCTCAAGCCTCACTCAAATCACTCAAGCTCACACTCATACTACCATCACTTGCAATTGTACTAATACTTTAATTGGGAGAACTACATCAAGCTTATTCACCTCTTGATCTATTGGTATGCAATAAACTCTCAACAAAAGTGGGGCATTTAGGATGTCCATCCTACCTAAATAACATCACACTTTTTCTAATTATGCTTCTCAAATGTTAAGCACAAGATATACTGAGAGGGGAGGTGAATCAGTATATCATATATCTTATAAAACTTTCCGTTTATAAATTTCCACTTAATCAAACATTCAAGATATGAAATAAAACTCAAAAAATAAACATCACACAAGATAGAGAGAGACACTAGATATAACATGGAAACCTAATGTGGGAAAAACCATGAAGAACAATCTCAATTATATTCGTGAGAACAAACCCACAGGAACACCATACCCCTTTGCTGAGTAACAACCTCAACTACAATTCATGAGCACCAACCCACAATAGCTTCAAACCCCTTTGCTGAGCACCAACCTAGCTACTATTTATGAGCACCAACCCATAGGAGCACCAACCCCTTTGTCGAGCACTAACCTAGCAACAATTTGTGAGCACCAACCCATAGGAGCACCAACCCCTTTGTGTATACCACATACCTATCTCTCAATGTTTTTATCTCAAAAAATGATAGATCAATACAACATCTCCTTCCTCTTTCTCACCTTTGCTCTTCTAAGCTAGCTATAACAAATACAAATCATATTCATCTCTCAAAATTGCTCTTCTAAGATAGATATTACAATATCAAATCAACCTCTCACTTCCACATTACAAATGGCTTCTCAATCCTTTATTTATATCTTTTCAAATGACCTTTGGCCTTCCCCCTTTGTGACCCTTCAATTCTCATGGAAAATGGTGCCAATCTTAGATGACCCTTCATATTCAAGCCTTTGAAAAGTCATGTGGTGACCCTTCATGACCAAAAATGTCCTTCCCACTTTTCTCCTTATCTTTGATGACTTTTCATATTCCTTAAAGTGTCCCTTCATGAGAAATTGTGCCATTACTCTTTTGTCTTCACTTGGTGACTCTTGGTATTCACCAAGATGACTCTTCATGGGAAAATGCATCCCATCCTTCTTTTGTCTTTACCTCATGGCTCTTCGACTTCTCCATGGGTCCTTATTTTGTCTCATATGCAACCAAAAACATATTCATTAATATTAAATAAATATTAACTCATATTAGCCAAGATATATTTATTACACACAAAATTAAATGCAATGGGGCCTTTATCACCAATAATGCTAAACCTTTGACATCAATGACAATATTTCCAACAATCTCCCCCTTTGTCATTGATGGCAACCTCAATCTTGAAACTGCCACATCCTGTCACCTGCACATACCATCATCTAAAAACATACAGTAACTCCCCCTTACTGTAGCAACCTGTACCTATTCCCTGTACCTATTTTTTGCACCTGTACTTGTACCTCTTATTCTCCCCCTTTGACATCAATGGCAAAGGGCCTACCTGGAGCCAACACTTAGCTCCCCCTCACTTGATGCTAAACATCAATGGCAGAAAGTAATAGAAATTACTCCCGACTCCTCTCACTGATCTTTGAATGTATCCTTTGATCGTGCCTTCGAGAAGATATCTGACAAAACATATACATTATTCCCTGTCCTTTGAGCATCTTCAATCAGCTCATTTGAATCTTTTCTTCTAATCTCACAACCTTTAGCATGAAACCTTAATGTGTGTCCTTGATCACATATTTGACTAACACTTAATAGATTATGCTTAAGAGCTTTTACATACAAAACATTCTTAGTCTTAGTTCTACCATAATCCAAACTCAAAGTACCTTTTCTTGCTATCCTGGCAGTGGTTTTATCTCTAAATCTCACTATACCACCATTGATCTTCTTTAGAGATATGAATTTACTTTTATCTCCTATCATATGCCTCGAACATCTGCTATCAATTAACCATGGCTGATCTTTACCTCTCACATGCAGAGTTGTCTGCACCATCATAGAATCTTCAGGTTGTTTCTTCTAGCATGAACATGTTTGAACCTTCTTCTTGATTGAGCTTAGAAAATTTGATCCTTCTTCTTGATGAATGGAGCTTTGAAACTCTTAACCTTCTTCTTAATGAATGGGGCTTTGAAACTCTGATCCTCCTTGATTGAATCTGCATGAGTATCCTTTTCTTTCTCTCTAAAACTATTAGCTCTTTTTCAACATTCTAATTTATTATGACCATAATCATTTGAAACACTTGCATATGCGAGAATCATTCTAATAGCCTCACACCATAATATTGATGCAAAATTTTCTTCAAAAATCTATTCCCTCAAAATATATACAAATTAATCTATCAACTCACCTTCTTGTCATGCAACATATCCAAGACCCAATAGCATCCACCACGCTTAAATTTTTTTCTTAAAATTGTCTCCTTGAAGCCTAGAAGAGACACCCCACACAATAGGGTTCTAGAAATAAATCTCAGGAGATTCCCACATCTCCTCTATTTCTTCCTTGATCTTCTTGTGTTTTTCTTTTAGAATTTGTTTAAGCATGTCTAACCTTTTTGACCTACTAACCTTATAATTTATGACATTTTTCATCTTCTCAAATTTTTCAACTATCTTATCTTGACAAAACTCATGCTCAAATGTAACAAGAGATTCTGCACAATCCTTCTTATCTGATTCTTTATCTATTATAGCAAGTAATTGATTTTCATTCTTAAATTCAACCTGATCAACCTTTACTATTTTAGGTCTCCAAACCTAAATGTGTCTTTTCTCATAATTTCTATGGGCTCTATATCCTTTGACATACCTTGAATATCTATTTACTTTATTTAGACATACTTTAGCAATATGGCCAACTTCATGACAACAAAAGCAAATAATATTTCTCATACCTTTTTCTTTAATGTGAATAAAATCTCCCTTTGACTGATTGCTTCTCCTCATACAATCTCTTTCCCTATGACCAACATGATGACAAACAAAACAACATCCATGAAAAGAATTTGAAAACTTGAAAGCATTGGGATGCCTGATCGGCTTCTTTGATTTGCCTTCAAAACCTGCATCTTTCTTTCCTTAGATTGATATTTCATGATCTTTCTCAACCTTGATTATAAGCTTCTCATGATTATCCTTTAAAGATCCTATCTCAACCTTAATTGATTACACTCTTCTTCTTTTGATGTTAAAATTGAATTTTAACCTCTAACTAATTCTTAAGATCCTGAATAAATATCTTATTTTCTTTTACTTCTATAGCCAACTTAGAATCCAAGATACACACCTTTTCCTTAAGAGCCTCAACCACAAATTTCAACTCTTGATTCTCCTTCTTTAGCTACTTGGCCATCTTATGCTTTTCTTTGATCTACCTTTAAGCTATTAAACCCTTTCTAAAGGAACCTGCTTTGATACCAATTGTTAAGCATGAGATATATTGAGAAGGGGGGTGAATCAGTATATCATATATCTTATAAAACTTTCCCTTTATCAAATTCCACTTAATAAAACATTTAAGATATGCAATAAAACTCAAACAATAAACATCACACAAGATAGAGAGAGACACCAGATATAACGTGGAAACCCAATGTGGGAAAAACCATGGAGAACAATCTCAAGTATATTCATGAGAACAAACCCACAGGAGCACCATACCCCTTTGTTGAGTACCAACTTCAGCTATAATTCATGAGCACCAACCCAATGGAGCTTCAAACCCCTTTTCCAAGCACCAACCCAGCTACTATTCATGATCACCAACCCATAGGAACACCAACCCCTTTGCCGAGCACCAACCCGACAACAATTTGTGAGCACCAACCCACAGGACCACCAATCCCTTTGTGTATACCACACACCTATCTCTAAATGTTGCTATCTCAACAAATGATAGATCAATACAACATCTCATTCCTGTCTCTCACCTTTGCTCTTCTAAGCTAGATATAACAAATACAAATCATATTCATCTCTCATAATTGCTCTTCTAAGCTAGATATTACAATATCAACTCAACCTCTCACTTCCACATTACAAATGGCTTCTCAATCCTTTATTTATAGCTTTCCAAATGACCTTTGGCCTTCCCCATTTGTGACCCTTAAATCCTCATGGAAAATGGCACCAATCTTGGATGACCCTTCATATTCAATCCTTTGAAAAGTAATGTGGTGACTCTTCATGACCAAAAATGTCCTTCCCACTTTTGTCCTTATCTTTGGTGACTTTTCATATTCCTCAAAGTGTCCCTTCATGAGAAATTGCACCCTTACTCTTTTGTCTTCACTTGGTGACTCTTGGTATTCCCCAAGATGACTCTTCATGAGAAAATGCATCCCATCCTTCTTTTGTCTTTACCCCGTGGCTCTTCGACTTCTCCATGGGCCCTTCTTTTATCTCATATGCAACCAAAAATATATTCATTAATCTTAAATAAATATTAACTCATATTAGCCAAGATATATTTATTACACACAAAATTAAATGCAATGGGGCCTTTATCACCAATAATGCTAAACATTTGACATCAATGGCAATATTTCCAACATCAAATACCTTAATAATATAGGAATCTATGATTTGCATACAAGACTATTTCAAAATAGTCAAAAATAGTGAAATAGGTTTCATCTACATAGGAATATGCCTATCAAACTTAGACACAACTACTCTTAGAAGTTTGCATCAGTCTTAGTAAGATGACAATAGGGTATAATATAGGATACTAGCATGGTGTGCTACTATCCAAAGAACTCTGCTACTATTTAGGAGGAATTGTAACACCTAAATACTATTTATGACATCCTGATAAAATTATATGCCATTTTTTAGCCTTCAAATCATCTGTCTCATTTAGTTTCTAGCTAATTACTTATTTTAATAATTAATTTTTATTATTATAATAATTAGATTAGGTCAATTCTTATACAAATCGATGGATGTGTTTATTACATATTTCTTCCCTAATTTATTGTAATCAAACCCTTTAACAACTTAATAGTTATATACATTAAGTCATAACATTTTAAATAATTTGGTGAACCCAACGTACTTTGAATACAATTAAAACCCTAGCCCTAGATGATACTAGGATTTATATCCTTGTTTTTTTATTTCCTTTGGTTGTGTTAGGCTTTTTAGATTTCATATATTTTGTTTTAGAAACATTATTTCTTTGTATTTTCTATATGCCATATAAAAACATTATATATATTCCTTTAAGAATAAGTGTTAGGCTTAGTTAAAATACTATTGAGCATATTCAAATTCCTTCAGTTTAAGCATATAACATGGACAAGCAACCAAATAAAACTCCTCTAGTGGGTCCTTCAAACCCTGATTATGTGGAATTCAATGATAATACATATAAACATGAGAAATACAACAAAGATCATAATTATACACAAGATAGTAATTAAGATACATGTTGGAGAGTTTTTCATGATGTAATGGAGGTGTTAAAGTGAGTGGATGAAGTGTCTTGATAGTCTAAGTGTCAATGACAAAGTGTGTAGTATGCTTGTCCTCGTATGCTTGAAGTAGGCTTGGTTGTTATTATATTTTGGTATGGTTAAGGATGTTTATGGATGAGTATCATGATATGAGTATGTGTGATGGGTCATATTAGAGTTTAAGGATGATTGGAGAGCTTGTGGAAGTACATGGTATTCATCTAGTTCTTAATTATGTTCATCTTGGCATAATTGGTTTTATGGCAGAAAAAACTGAGTAGGCATATTGATGATGTTATATTTCACATGTGTGAAGGTTATAGGAGAATATTAATATATGGATGGATTCCTATATTAAATATGATCATTTTTTCAAAATTTTAGGTCATGCAAGGAAGCATAACTAATTATATGTAGGTTCAAAGTTAGCCTTATAGGTAGATTGCAGAGGTTCCCATACTTAGCTAGATCATCATTGAATGTCATACAGATATGTATGATCCATAAAAAAATTAAATTTATTAAAGGTATTAAAATGTCAATTTTTATTTAAGCTTTACATAAATATTTTATCTATAGTTCTAAGAAGCTACCAAAAAAAATTGGATACTTGAAGTATTGTCTAGATCAAGTTATAAAGCTTCAAAGTTGTTCTAGCATACTGTAATGGGTAGGAGACCATCAAGTTTAACCACATCTAAGACTAAGGTCATAGATTAGTATATTTAATGTTGACATCTTAATAATACATGTTAAGATCAATGGTGCACATGAAGACATGTTATAGGTTTCATGTGCAGGTGAAAAGTGTCACAAACTCGTTAGCCTGATAGAATATCAATGGTGAGCAGTAGTTTGTACTGACAGAGATCAATGGTGTAAGAAAAGTTAAAGAGTAAAAAATGAAAGTAATACTACCAAGTGGAATAATCATAATGGAATATTATTAAAGATCTTAGAAGGCATGTGAGGGTGCCAAGTATCATAATCTTAGGAGTTCTAAGCAAGATCTAATGGTGAGTGCTACAATGTAAGGACCAGGCTAATCTATAGAGATTAACAATGCATGTTTAGTCAATATTGAAAAGTTACACGAGATGAGGTCAAAATATTTTTTATTTAATAGTTTAAACATTTCTCAATGACCATTGGAATTCAAATATTTGAATTTGTGAGGCAAGGACATTTTATGGTTTTCAAGCCATAACTTTTTATATATGTAGAATTTGACCATGATGTAAAAGGAAAAGTTGTATAGGACTTCAAGATGGATCTAGAAATATTAATTTGAAGGTATAATTTTTATACATTAAAATTTATTGAGAACAAAATTTTACTGTGTGTTTGTTCATGCTCTGCAAGTAACCTAAGAAGGGTAATTAAGTTGTTCTTGATGGTATTTAAATGTTTTAAAGATAACTTAGCTAGTGGAGAGTGTTATAGACTCGTTGAGGATGGTCTGTATGATATTTTGAGGTTTTATAAATCCATATTTAGTATGAATAATTTCTTATAATTTGAATATATCATTCATGGTGTTTTTGTGTACAGAATATTGTTTGAGCAAATTGGCTTTAGCAGAAGAGTGTTTTGGTGACTATGATCATTTGAGGATGTCAAAGGGGTCATGTAGAGTGGACCTATGCATTTGGAAGTGGTCCTATGTTCTTAGTTTTCTTGGAGAAGTGCCAAAGAGGTGAATGGGTGTTCATAGGACCTAAAAGGTGACTCAGGGCTATTTGAAAGAGGGTTGTGCTTAAAGGTGACCCATGTAGATGACTTAAGAGTGAAGGCATGTGTTACGGCTGACAAGAAAGTTTGTGAACATGATAATAATCATGAAGACTCTATAAAAGGTGAAACTAAATTTGATGGTTTCTAGGATTATAAGAGTGTTAAAGACTTGTGAGAAACTTGAGAGAAGAGTTGTGTGGAGTGAGTGTGCCCAATAGATGGATTGAAGAGTAGAGAATGTTAATAACTATGTATAATACATGTAGGTCATATTTATGATGTCAAGGATACTTATCTTATAGGTTTGAATATTGAGGATGAGTGAAGAGTTCTAAAGTGATCCAAAAGGTGGTTTTGGATGTGTGTGGCTGTGTGAATAATTGAAGGAGGTAGACATACATTATTTCTCCATCATATTGGTAGCAAATCAATGATTTATAGATGTTAATTTCAAAAGTGTTGGGAGGGTGATTAACATATTGGTTACAAGGTGATCCGGACAACAATTCAGGCAACAATTCGGGTGATGGTTCTACCCCAATTGATGGCAAAACTTTTGGGAGACATAACTTTTGCACCGTAGCTCAAATTGACAACCTGTTTGAATCGTTGGAAATCTAAAAATGAGGATAACCTGGTGATATGGAACAAGCTCCAATTGGTTTTATTTTACCCTTGAAAACCCAATGGAAGTTCCCCAAATTTCAATTTTAGTAGTGCAATCTAAAATAGTAAGTTTCTAAAAATAGTAATTCCTCAAATTCTATATTGTTTTAAATCATGGAAGTCAAAAACTTAATCTCCCTTGAGATTGGTGACCTTACACATCCTCCTCATAATTTAAAAATGTGTATAAATGAATATGTGACCCAAAATGTAAATTAGACATCTCTTCCTAGAGATAAGCATATAGTTGTATTGCAATCTTGAGTAATAAAACATCTCTTCTCAGAGAATTCACTGTTAGTGTGTTATTTTTGTGTTCTTGAAATATCTATCATTCAAAACTTCTAATTTTTGGATCAAAAAGACTTGACCATCAAGTGGTCATAAATACTTGATCATATTAGGGATAGGTGCTCCTTGTGAGACAAGTGTTTCACTAAAGTTGATTAGAAGGACTTG
The DNA here is from genome assembly GCA_037957365.1 of Torreya grandis. NCBI lineage: Eukaryota > Viridiplantae > Streptophyta > Pinopsida > Cupressales > Taxaceae > Torreya > Torreya grandis. The sequence continues at coordinate 949,738 of JARHVA010002147.1, forward strand.
ACCAAAAAGGTGGTTAGAAGGACTTGATCATCTTAGGGGTAGGTTCTCCTTATGAAATAGGTGTTTCACTAAATTTTGGTTAAAAGGACTTGATCAGTATCATGTTTATGATCATATTATAGGACAAGTAGTCCATGTGTTTGTAGCATTGAGAGTGGGTTTTATTCCCCAAGAGGTTTCCCACATAGATCTTGTGTTGTGTATGTGATCTTTCATTATCTTCATTGTTCATTAATATAAATATATTGTGTGCTTCATGAATGGTTGTATTAAATGCTTAAGTGTTTGAATTGTTTTAAAATTGAATTGGATTGTTTATCACCACTGATTCACCCCTCCCCCCTCTCACTGATTGTACCTCTAATAATTGGTATTAGAGTAGGTCATTTGGTAAAGCCTTGACAAGTTGAAGGAGATCTAAGGTAAAAACTAGGTAGATATCAAATGCAAGGAGGTTTTTCCATTAAGTAAACACCAATGTTTAATAGATCCATTATGATTTTTAGAGTGAAAGGATGAGGACCTACATCATATCCCTAGGGTTTGATACTTGGTAATCTATTGTGGATGGTTATTTTGCACCTAATATTCCTTCATCTAGTGTTGTAGTTAATAAGTTGTTTGATAACAATTCTAAGGCAATGAATGATATCACTTGAGGTCTTTTAGAAACTAAATACACCAAGGTAATCAATTTTATATCTACCAAGGAAATCTGGGATAAATTGAAGACTATTTATGAAGGAGATTCAAAAGTCAATATGGCAAAGTTGAAGAATCACGAAATATAATTTGAGAGTTTGAAGATGAAGGAAGAAGATTCTATGACATCCTTTATTTAGAGATTTGATGAGATTATGCACATCATCATAGGTATTGGATAGAATATTAAAGAAGCTACTATAGTTCAAAAGGTATTAAGGTCTATATCTCTTAAGCTTGATTCTAAAGTATGTGCTATAGAACAAAATTCATGATCTTATTTAGATGAAGATGGATGAATTGCATGGTGTATACACATAATTTTTTTAAATTTTATCAAATATTGATTCTTTACATCTTACAGGTACTTGTCATGACTCAATCTCTCTAAGTGCATGCCTTAAGAGGTGCATCAGGAAAGGGGTGGGTAAACCTTTGGTGCTTCTACGGATTTTTGTTCCTTATTGACACATTATTTCTAATCCATTCGTTTCTTAAAACCTTTCCCTAAGTTATTTCTCCTCCCTTTCACATTCTTATAGTATTTTCCTCTCTCTATCTTTCTTCTCCTTATTTGGCACCCTTTTGACCTATCTAGCTAACTAGTTTGACCTGGTTGACCTAGTTAATTTTAGGGTCACTTTACCTCTTTAAGTTTGTTAACCTTTCAGTTGACCTAACACAGACTTTAGGCATTAGCCTGAAAATATGCTAGGTTGACTGAGTTGACCTAACATAACTGACATGTCTGAATGATATTACGGTAGGATACTACTATATATAAAAAGTCATTTCAGTCATTTTCATTATACGCAATCAAGAGTTATTATTTGCTTGCACTTCTTCACAATCTACTCTTCCACCATTCTACTTGAGGAGTCTTAGCTTAGGTTACTTATATGGATAATCTAGTCTTATGGATAGGTCTTGGAGGATTTGGCCTAACAAAGTGATCCTTATGAACCATAACAACCTCTTGAAAAGTACCATTGGCTAAGGGAGAGATTGAACTATGATGGGTTCACATTCAGGTAAGTATATTATAATTTTGTTCTCTTCTCTTTTATTAGATAGGAGTAGAATAAGTGTTGGCTTAAATAATATTACTCTCCATATTTTATGTATTAAGGTGTTACTCATACTTTTTTTGAAGTTCCCCATACATATTAGATTGTTTTACATCTAACCCCTCACATTGTGCCACAAGCTTTGGTGCACACTAGATTAGTTTACTTTTCTTGTTTGTTAGCATAAGTGAAATATCAAATCATAGGACTCTTTTAGGGTTTTTTTACAATTGTGTTAGACTATAGGCTTTAGAACTCTTCCTAGCATAATATGTTTTGATAAGTGATACAAACGATCCCCTAATTAGGTCTAGTGGATCCCCATATTGGTCATGATCCTGCTTAATAACTGTATACCCAATCAAAAGTGTAGGTATGCTCTATCTTATCTGATCTAGGATTAATTCATGTACATTACACAATTCTAATTACATACATTCTAGTGAACCCAATATGAATCTTATCCCACTACTGGTTGGATTGTCTTCATGTTTCCATTTATTTCATTCTTTTTATCATCATTTATATCATATATTTTGACATATTAGTTTGATTATATCGACCCAATTATTTTTATCTATGCATAAGAATAAGCAACTAGATCGATCAGCTCAACCTAGTATAGGTTTTCAACAGTTTGTGGACTTTTAGTTCAACCTACTAGGTCAACTAGGTTGACCTATCACATTTTTAGCCACTTTATAGTAGGTTCTTAAACAACCTAATCGATTAACTTGACCTAGTATAGGTTTTAGTTTTCTAGACTTCTAGATTCACTTACTTGGTTGACCAACTGAACCTAATGCATTTTCAAACTCTTAGTTTAGTCAACTAGGTTCACCAAGTTGACCTAGTGCATTTTTAGAAGTTTTTAGTAGGTTTTTGTATAGCTTGGTCGACTAGCTTGATCTAGTTCTGTAGATTAGATCAATTTTATTCAAGGTTCTTGATCAATAATATCCTTTATTTACATATTTGAACCATCAAGTTCAGTGTTCTATTCTCTATCTCTTTCTATTTTGTACTTTCCTTTCAAGTTTACATTCTTCAAAACGTCCCCTACATAGGCAACTGGATCGACCTGGTTGACCTAGTTTTATGTTATATGTGTTTTTTAAAACAATTAGGTCAACGTCATCAAACTAGTAGGTTTTATAGACCCTATATTTAGTAGTATTAGCTTGACCATGTTGACCTAGTTTTGTATATTATGCATATAGTTTTTTCACTATACCTTGTTTCAAAGTTGGAATTCACCTGGTATGTTAATCACATCTTTTATTTTAGTTATTTGTATGCTTAGGAATAGCTCACATAGTCTAATTAAGAGGTTTTTAATTAACTGCTTAGTTTGATTATTTATATTTTATGCACACATGGCTAAATCAAATAAAATCAACAAGCATTTTAACATTTGACTACCTAGGATAACCTACTTGGATTTCATCACCAAGGGGGAAACTGACTTGATGCTCTGGTCAAGTATAAAACATGGTTAATGGTATATTTTGGATAAATACTAGACACCCTTATTGATCTAGTGTGTGAAGTGAGGGGGTAGGCCCTAATACCAAGCCTATATCACTACCACTATAGTCCATTTCATCCTAAAATCACCTAAAACTATCGAAGGATTGATATCTTGTACTTTCCTTGCAACCAACTCCATATCATTTAAAATTATTCTTAATAATCTAATTAACATTCTAGGTTGACCAATTAGTTAGCTTTACTTTCCAAGTTATCTTTTTGATCTTTGTTCAATTATGTGTGGAATGACTTGCATTAGCCAATGTTGGTGCAAGTTTTTTGCTTTGTGTACATCAATTGGATTGGCCAACATCAATTCAATTGACTATATATTTACTTTCATCATTTACTTTCCTAGATTAGATACAAAATTATCTTGTATTATTTCCCATGTTATCATTAATCTTTTATTTTTCCTTGTCTATTGTATTAGGTTGACCTGTTAACCTTGTACTATCACATACCCTATTTTATACCCCTATTCATTATTCTAGGTTGACCTAGTTGACCCAATATAGTCTAAAGGTCATATTTTCACACTAGGTTGACTTGGTTTACCTAGTTCTATTTCTAGATTTCCCTATTTATCAACCTAATTATTCACCTTTTATAATTTGCATTCTACTCATTTTTATTTGGTCAGAAAGAGGTATCTTATCATACTATTCTTGGATAGTCTTAATCCATTCAGATTCTATTTGGGATATCCATTTCTCCCTTTCTTTTCCTCCCAAGAACACCATCACTCTTAGGGCATTTTTTCTCCTCCTTCATCTACAAATTGTAACATGGTTTAAATAACACCTCAAGATGAAGTTAATGGATCCAATCCTTTATAAACCTACCAATAACCCACTCAAAATATTCAAACTAATGTCAGAGTGATTGACACAAGTTTAATTAATAATCCCATTAACAACCATTCTTCTAATAATCCTCCCCACAATACCAATTTGGGGAATGCTCCTTATAACACCAACCCACCACCAGATACAACCCAATTATTAGCCCAAGTGATTCAAAAAATGAACATTATGCAAAACTCTAATACCAATCAAATGATGAAACTTCAACGACACTTGATCAATGTGGCTAATCAACCTCCAATCATGCATCCTCAAGATAATCCTAACTAAATTCCTCTACCTCTTAAAGATGCCTTAGGTAATTTTATTCCTCAACCAATAATGATAAAAATATGCTTCAAACCATTCAAAATGAGCCTTTATCTCCCTTCATTATATCTATTGACATCGGTAATATATCACCAACTATCAAATATGACGGGACTAAAGACCCCACCTCATTTCTTAAAGCCTTTGGAAATCTCTACAAAGAGTGGATCCAAACTAATAGATTTTCCACTACTAAACTCTTAGTTAAAACTTTCACTGGTGATGTATTAGAATTATATTATCAATTACCCCAACATTGTATTTGGCAACTTGAAGATTTGGTAAATCTTTTAATTAAAGAGTTTCAACACAAATATCTTCCTAAAAATTGTCTTAGCCATTTCATAAATGCTAAGAAATCTCCTAAGGAATTAGGTCATGACTTTATTAAAATAAGGAAATACTTAGTTCATAAATCTGATCATAATGTGTCTAATGATAACCTATTCAAAATATTTATTACCTCTTTAACTCCCACTCTTCAATATAAGGTTTCAACCTTTGCTCCTAAAACTCTTGATGAAGCTCTTTACCAAGCTAAACAATAAGACTTTTTATGAAGAAATTCGAACCTAATTATAAACTTCTTAAAGGATATTTTCAAACATCCATTATTATCACTAGTAACACTTCTCAAACCAAACCATGAGTTACCAAAAATGATATTCCTTTACAATATCACATAACTATTTTAGTACATCAAATGAGACATTTTTTACCACCCTCTAATCCTTTCATATATCTTAATGCTCTTACAAAGTGGTATGATCCCAATCTCTTTTGTTGGTTTCATGCCAACATTGGATATTCTCATGAAATCTTGTAGAGGGCTTTCTAAATGTGATGTTTCTTACATTTTGGTGATTTGTTAGACTATGAAACCATGATCAAACATAGTCATCAAGAATACACTAATGCTTCTCAAAACTGACAATCCTCTAAATCTTCTAGATCTAAGGACCAAAAATCTTCTTCCCATAATCAATTAACTTCCAAGGATGTTTGTAAAATTAACACTAATTATGACCAATATTTTAACAACTCTCGATATGTCAATATGGCTAAGGTCAACTATCATCAGAAACTAACTCACAAGGATCCTGTTACTAAGCCTAATAAACCTTCTTTGGAGGAACAATTACTTAAAGATACTATCACCATCAATATTGATTTATAATCACTTGAGTAATAACTTCTTTCTTCTAATCTTCCAATCACATCTATTCTTCCAAAGTCTAATTTGTCTTCTAAACCTTGTGGCTCTTCTAAATCTCATTGGAAATTTCTTGAAGAACTTAGCTGTATGACATGTAAGATTCTTCTCATAGAGTTCATTTTTAATTCACCTTATCATCATAAATTCTTTATGTAAAAACTCTAAGAGATCAAAGATCCATCCTCTTTAGATGAAGAACCACCTTCTATTAATTCTCAACCAATGAACATTAATACCATTAAATCTATGTGTCCCTCTTCTAAACCTTCCATTGAATTCCTTGAAGAGGACATATTTAATGATGAAATCCTATTTTTTGTTTATGATCTTCCTCTCTTCATCAAAATAGACAGTAATACCACCCTTATTCAAAAATTTCTAGTTTATGAGGGTTATTGTATTAATGTGATCTATTTATGGCTTCTAAAACAACTTGGTTATAATAAAGGTGATCTTAAACAAACCCATCTTATTTTTCATGGTTTTGACAAGACTAATTAAGATCCACTTGGTTATATATGGCTTCCCTTAACCATTGGTACTAAGACCATTAGGACCAAACTCATGGTTCTTGATCTTCCTTTATCCTATAACATACTCCTTGGTCATCTGTGGACTCATTGAATGCGGGTCATTACTTCTTATGGTATGAAATGCATTAAATTTTTATATAACAAATAATGTTATAAGCATGAAACCAATCCCAACCCATGGAGTATCCAATTACGTAATCCTAAATCATAATATCATGTTCCTACAATCCCTAAAATTAATAATGCTTCTTTACCTGAGTTCATCAATATGAATCATAATTTACATGTCACTCTTGTAAAGTCTGATGATGATGAGCCTAATGAATTACAACTACTTATAAAAACACAAAATTACCTCCATATATTTTAGAGTGGCTTCCTCTTTCTCTTTTTCCAAGGGATTGTAACATTCCTCTCATGGATGAGATTAATGATTTTGCCCCTCCATGTAATGCTCAAGAGCCATCTTACCTAAATATGTTTTTAATTGCAGTGATTTTTGAGTGGCTAAATTATTCCAAGATCCTCTCACCATGTCTCCTCAAACATTCAATAATCTTGGGATTTCACTTTTTGAAAATCCTCTTGAATCTCAAGCATGCACAATTAATCCCACATATGATGACAACTATATCATGGCCCAAACTCAATATAGAGACTTGGATGTCTTACATTATCAAAATAACTTAGCCCAAATTTATGCTTTCAATCAAGATGTGCATACCATTTCTATAGATAATAACTCAGAACCTGAAGGTTATGTGCTTCTTATTAATCCTCCTCTTATCAATTCTACTTGGGTGGTAGAGCAAATCACACCTTTTGAACCTCCAAAAGTAATTTCATCTTCTTTACCTCTTTCAAATCCTCCCATCTAATCTAATCCTTCTCTTATCAAAGAACTCATCAACACTCCATCTACCTCTTCTACTCTATTTACTTCTACTACTCCTAAAATCACACTTGATGACAAGGCAATCGATGCCCATTAAATAGATTTTGAATATTATTTCCATGGTAATATAATTTTAGATCTAGAAGTAGATGTTGAGTATTATGGTCCTTTTCCTAATTTTCCTAGTGATGAATCTATTCTTGAGGTCACTATGGTCATTCATATTTGCATTGATTTCCACAATATTAATCTTTTTTGTCTTAAAGACAACTTTACTTTGCCTTCAATAGATGTTATTGTTGATTCCATGACTAGATATGAAATGTTATCTCTTATAGATGGATTTTTGGGATATAATCATATAAATATATCTCCCTAGGACCAACATAAGACTACTTTCACCATCGAATGGGGCACCTATTATTATGTTAAAATTCCCTTTGGTCTCAAAAATTTTGGAGCTACTTAACAATGTGAAATTACTCATATCTTTCATGACCTCATCCATCAAATTGTCAAAACATATGTGGATGATCTTATCACCAAATCCAAACACTGTACAAATCATGTTTTTGATCTTGCCATCATCTTTAACCATCTCATCAAATATAAATTCTAACTTAATCCTTTTACATGTGTCTTTGGAGTTACATCTAGAAAATTGTTAGGATTTTTATTCTCTCTCCACAACATTGATGTTGATCTAGCCAAGATTAATGTTATTATCAATATGCCTATTCCTAATTCTACTCCTGATATTTATACTTATTTAGGAAAACTTGGGGAAAGTATATGATTCATTCCTAAAATGGCTTATCAAATTCAATCCACTAATTCCATTTTCAATAAAGGTATAACCCTGGAATGGATGGATCTATGTCAAAAAGCATTTGTGATATGAAAGAGTCATTGCTTCATCAACTTACACTTCATCCTCCTTCCAATGATAGACCTTTAATTCTCTATATTTCTTTCACACCCATATCAATAGGGGAAATGCTTTCCCAATAGGATGATATAGGTAAGATGTATGCCGTATACTATATTATCTATGACCTCATCAAGTATGAAACATGTTATATCAATGTTAAGTGTGATTGTCTCGCTATCTATTTCACAGCTAAAAAGATTCATCACTACATGATTTACCAAACCAATTATGTCCATGTTCATTTAGGCCTCCTTCATCATTTATTCTCTAAAGCATTTTCTCTAGGAGATAGAATTGGCAAGTGGATGGTCTTACTTATGGAATTCAATCTTCACATTATCACGCTAAAAGATATCAAAGGGAAAGTCATAGCTAACCAACTTGACATAGTGCCTATTCTCACCACTTCTTCCCTTCAAGATAACCTTCCAAATGATAATATCCTTTACATTGAAGGTCTTAGTCAAGCAATTTCTCTTAAAGATTATTTTCATAGCTTTACTATCGATCTTCAAGCTAATCAACTTGATAAATCTTATGCTTCCTATGATACTAATAAACTAAAGGTAATTATTTAAGAGCCTAAAATTAATGTTGACTTACACAATGATACTTAGACCCTTCACTTTGATGGTTCTAAATTCCTTCAAGGATCTTGGGTAGGTTGCATTCTCACTAGTCCTCTTGACAAGATAATTTCTTCATCTTTATATTTTACATTTGATGTCACCAATAATAAGGCCAAGTAAAAAAGCTCTTATCTTAGGTATGAGAGCTGATCTTGATTTAGATATATAATATCTTCATGCTTTGGGTGATTCTCAACTCATTTACCATCAAGTTAGTGGTGCCTATCAATGTAAAAGTGAAAACCTTATCACTTATCATCAAATTTCAATCACTCTTACCAAGGATTTTATCTCTTTTACAATTGAGCCTATCCCTAGAGATCAAAATTCTATTGTTGATTCTCTTACCTCTTCAAATTCTCTTTTTCATCCACATCAAGTTCTTTTTTATCCTTATTTTATCATAAAAAGAATCAAATATCTATCATCTACCCACCCTCCTGATTCACTTATCTACCACATCGAGGTTTGTCACCATCTGACAATGCCCATGGTATCAAGATATCATCCAATTCATAGAACATCGAACTTATCTTCCTAACTTGGATTCTCGAGAAAAGACACATCTTTGCAAACAATATTTCAAGTACATGTTTATACATAACATCTTTTATTATCACAATGTTTAAGGTACCTTGATCTATTATGTCATACAAGATGAGGTCCCTCATCTACTATAACAAACACATGGGGAAAATTATGATGGTCATTGTAGCAGACATGATATAACCTATAAATGCCTAGGTATGGGTTACTATTGGCCTACTCTAGAAAATGATGCTATTGAATATGATAAAAAGTGTAATCCTTGTCGGCTTCATGATGATCTCATTCATTTACCACTAGTTGAAATTTAAACTATCAAATCTCCTTGACCATTTTCCACATGGGGATTTCATTGATAAACTTCCTTGCTCCCAAGATGGGCACATATTTATTATCAGCACTATTGATTACTTTACCAAGTGGGTTGAATCCATGCCCCTTATCAATGTCATAGGTTCTACCATATCTAAATTCATTCTAAACCACATCATTTTTCATTTTTGTGTTCCTCACCCCATAATCTCTAACAATGGTGGTAATTTCAAAAATAAACATATCAAACAACTTTACATCAAATTCAAAATCAATCACAAGTTTTCCACTCCTTATCATCCATAGTGCAATGGTTAGGTTGAGGCCACTAGCAAGATTCTCAATAAAATTCTTAAAAAAATAACTTGTGAAACCCAAATGGATTGGCATCTTAATATTTATCCCACACTTTGGGCCTATAGGACTAGAATTCATATTGCCACTGGGGTAACTCCATTTTCTCTAGTCTATGGTTCTAAGTCAGTTCATCGTCTTGAAATTGAGATTCTTTCTCTTTACATATCTCTTCATTTCATCATTCTCGATGAAGAATTGTGTGAATCTCACCTTCATGCCCTTGATCTTCTCGATGAACATTTAATTTCTATATTACAACAAAACCAAAAATATAAGGCTCATATTGCCCAACAACATAATAAATGTGTTAAAGTCTGCACTTTTAATGTTGGTGATCTTGTCCTTAAATTAGACTACACCCATGACAAAGAAGGTAAATATGCCCAAAAATGGTGGGGCCCATACTTAGTTAAATATATCATTGGTTCAATTACTTATTGCCTTCAAACCAATGAAGGCCATGTTTTTAACGAACCCACCAATGCTCAATTCCTAAGAAAATACTTTGCCTAATCATTTTGTTCTTATCATGTTTTCTATCTATATCTATCTAATAGTTTTTGTAGGTTAATTAAGAATGGGTCTCTTCCTCTATAGTAGTTCTCTCTCCTTTCTTAAACATTTAGTCCTCCTTTTTGGTCTTTTGGTTACTTGATGTACCATAGTCTTCTTTATCTTCTTACATTTTATCTTGAGTTTTGCATCCCTTGGGTTTTTATTTTGTGAGATTCTTTTTAATACTGTGGATAAGACCTGACATCCCTCACAAAACCACCATCTTTTATCTATCTTCCTTCTCTTTTTACTACATTTCAATGTTGTTTTGGCATCCCTCATGGAATTTTCTTTTATGAGTTGCTTTGTAATACCATGGATAAAACCTATCCCTCCTCATAAAATTTCCATATTTTCATGTTTTTTGTGATCCTTTTTATTAGACATTAGCTTTTTCTTATTTTTCTAGATGGAATTTGTAAACAAACTATGTCATCACATTTATTTCCTTTTCCCTCAATCTTATGATAAGGAATCACATCTTTGTTATCATTTTATCCCTTCTTTTTTCCCATTGTCACATTCCTTTTTTCAATTTGAGGAAATTTAAATTGTTCCATGTGTCATTCCTATTGATTTTCCTTTTCTCTCATATCCTCATTAGATAAAACAAGGTTGAAGTGAAGATAGCACTTTTATTTCACCTATATTTATGAGAATCTTAGACCCCATGCTCTTTGATGTTCTCTCTCTTAAAAAACTTGTCCCAAGTTTTCAAATGAAAATCATCTTTATCACCCATGTTTGGTTTTACAAGTTTGTATGGAGGAGGAATAATATGAAAAACATCAAGAAAGTTAAAATCATAATCATTTGAACACAAAAGGCAATGATATCTAAAAGGCAACATACAAATCTTAAAAGTCAAATTCACCCAAAAGACATGATTACAAGCACATCTCCTATCTCTAATCGAATCTCAAACTCCATATTAAACTTCACATAGAGCCAAAGTCCTTTGGGATGTGATAGGCCAGTAAATTAGAATAAGGGAATTCAAAAAAATCTATGGTGCTACCTACTTTCTCACACAAGTACCCAATCTTCATAGTAGACCAATGGCTCTGTAAGGGGTACTAAAGAATAGGGAACACGTCATGGGGAGGTAGGTCTATTTTAGTTTTCATTCATATATACTTCATGGGATTATCTATATACACCAATTATTGACCTAAGACTTGTGTAGTTATATGTTCTTCAGAGTTAATAAGGTTGATAGTCCTCTTGTTTTGACAAACCAAATTTTAGTGTTTTGACTTTGATAAAAGAGTTTCTCTACCTTGTTATTTTCCTTCATTCCCCCTCCACCCATTTCATCTCCCCCTTTAACATCCAAATTTTGATTCCAAATCTTTTTTCCCTCTTATTTAAATTCCTTCTTCATTTATTAAAAACATGCTAACACTACTTTTTTTTAGTTTTATATATCCTTAGATCAAAACAACATGTTTGAGAAACTTTGGATCATTTCTTCACTTCATTTTACATTTATTAAACCTAATTTAATTTCATTTTCCTATTTTTCATGATTTTTCTATCCTATTATTATGGAAAACTAAGTTTTTACCTTTTTTCCATTACTGATTAAGATGTAGATTATTACTACTCACTCATCAATGTTGTTTTCCCTTTTATGTACCTTTTTCCATTATTGAGTGAGATGTGGATTGTTACTTCTCACTGATCAATGTTTTTTTACCATTTGTTTTTTTTTTACCATTGATTTATCTTTCTTATAATTCCTTTTTAAACATGTATCATTGGTTTAAATTGGTGAGCTTGGATTTTCTTACTTGAGGTTTACTTGTTTGAGTTTTTTGGCCTTTAGTAGCCTTAGATTTTTGGTTACCTGATTTACTCTTGTTTGACTTGGTCATTTGGTCTAACATAGCACTTGTCACCTAGCTTGCCAAATTCCAAAGTATGTCCCATCCACATAACAATAGTTATCTTGGCTTTTATTGCATTTTTTTGTTTTTGATCCTTGGTTTTGTATTCTTGGGTTTGTCAAAAGTAGTCTCTATGCCCTACACAATCAAAAATAAAAACATAGCTAACACTCATCCTATGATAAAGGTGATTCAAGGTACATATTAGTTTTAATTTTTAGTTAGTTACTCTTTTTATTTAGTTTTCTATCATTTCCTTTTATTTATTTTATGATTTTTAAAATACTACAACTTTTTCTTAGCATCAGTGTTATGTGTATCCTTATGTTCTTTCTTAAAGCACCATCCCTTGTTACACCTTAGTGACACATGATGAGATTTTAGTGGGGCATATGTATACACATAACATTTTTATATTTTATCAAATACTAATGCTTTACATCTTGTAAGAACCTGTCGTGACCCAATCTCTCTGAGTGCATGCCTTAAGGGGTGCATCGAGAAAGGGGTGGGAAGACCTTTGGTGCTTCATATGATTGTTGTCCCTTATTAACACATTATTTATAATACATTCATCTCTTAAAACCTTTCCCTATGATATTTATCCTCCCTTGTACATTCCTCTAGTCTTTTCCTCTCTCTATCCTTTTTCTCCTTTCTTGGCACCTTTTGACCTATCCAACTAACTAGGTCAACCTGGTTTACCTAGTGTAGTTTAGTGTTAATTTATCTCTTTAGGTTTGTTATCCTTCTAACTAACTTAGCATATAATTTAAGCATTAGCTTGAAAATGTGCTATGTTGATCAAGTCAACCTAGCACAACTGGCATGTCTGAATGATTTTTGGGTAAGATACTAATATATATACAAGGCTATTTTGATCATTTTCATAATATGCAATCAAGAATTATTTTTCACTTGCTCTTATTGACAATCTACTCTTCTACCATTCTACTTGAGGAGTCTTAGCTTAGCTTTATTAGCTAGAGAATCTAACCTTATAGATATGTCTTAGATGCTTTGGCCTAACAAAGTGATCCTTATGAACCACAACCTCTTGTGAAGCCCCATTGGCCAAGGGAAACCTTGAATCACGATGGGTTCACATTCAAGTAAGTATATTCCAAATTTTTTCTCCTCTCTTTTAGTAGATAGGATTAGCATAAGTGTTGGCTCGAATAATATTACTCTTCATATTCTATGTATTAGGGTGTTAATCATACTTACTTTATTCAAAGTTCCCTATACATATTAGATTAATTTGCATCTAACCCCTCACATTGTGCCACAAGATTTGGTGTGCACTAGATTAGTTTACTTTTATTTGTATTAGAATAGTTTACTTTCTTGTTTATTAGAATAAGTGAAATATCAAGTCAGAGGACTCTTTTAGGGTTGTTGTGAAATTATGTTAGCCTGTAATTTTTGGAACCCTTCCTAGCATGATATATTGTGACAAGTGAACAAGTGATCCCTTAATCAAGTCTAGTGTATCCCCAAATTAGTCATGATCTTGCTTAGCAAGTGTATACACAATCAAAAGTGTAGGTGTGCTCTATCTTATCTGATCCATGATTAATTCATGTACATCATTCAATTTTGATTGCATACACATGGCATTCTTACTACATATGAGATGAGAATCAATGATGATAAACCGCCAAAGAAGGAAACAACATTCAAGATATAAAGGATGCCAAATAAGAAGTTCTAAGGTAAGAAACTCAAGGAGGATGACATATCTAATATTGATGAATATGAACTAATTGCTTTGTTTTTAAAGAAATTGAAAATAGGCTCAGGAAAGTATAAGGGTAAACTACCCTTCAAATGCTTCAATTATGGAGAAGTAGGAAATTTTACTAACATGTTCCCTCATAAGCATAAAATGAATGATGATGAAGATCACGGTGATAATCAAGATGAAAAAAAGAAGACATGAAAGTTTGATAAGAGGAAGAAAGGATTTATAAAGCTTGATAACAAGAAGAAGTACTTCAAGGACAAGAAGAGTCTCTATACCAAAGATGATTTCAGCTCATCAAATGAGAGTGAAGATAGTGACTTAGAGTGTGATCATGAAGATGATGGTCCTATTAAAGATACATCCCTCTTCATGGTTGAGAATGGAAGTTGTTCATATCAAAAGGATTATACTTGGAGTGATTTAGATGATGATAAATATGAGGTGGACTATGAGATTGAATTGATGGATGCTCTTCAAGAATTGAAGATTTATAAGAAGATTAACAAGAAGATGAAGTCTCAAATCAAGGACTATGAAGAATAATTCAATGTGTTTGAAGAAAAAATGAATGAATACACCAAGGAGCATGAATATATATCCAAGCATCTTAATTATCAATTGAAAATCCTATCTACAAGACTGAAAGATAAAGAAGATGAATGTTCAAGGTATGTAATTGAAAATGAATTATTAAAAATTGAGTTAGAGAGAATATCTAGTAAAATGTAGTCATTTATGAGATTTGAAAAGAGATCAAGTGATACAAATAATATTTTGAGTGGTTAAAATCTTTGAAGTGATATAACTAGTCTTGAATACAAAGAACTAGATAATGCATCTCAAAACAAGATGAAGACTAATGTAAATCAGATCTTGAAGGACAATAATTAGTCAAGAAATAAAGATGTTGGTAGAATGAAGATAAATAAGATCAAACAACCAAATTCCATGAGGTACGCATGTTTCAATGGTTATTATTACACATGTAATTAGTTTGGAGATAGATCTAGAGAGTGTAAAATACCTGCTATAATTGAGTTTACATAGAACTATGATGAGGGTCATCAATCCAAAGGTGTGAACAAAATTAAGTGAATCAACTATCTTGATCAGGGACATTTTACTAAGCACTATACAAATAAGGTAAGGTGGGATAAGTTTCTTACAAAATACATTATGTGCTTCAACTATCAAGAGAAAGGTCACATTGTTAGAATATGTAGGCAAAATTCTACAAGAAAGAGTAGGTTTAGTCAGGATCTTAGAGTACATGAAAGAAGGCAAGTTAACTCATGGAAATTGAAGGTGGTAAGTATGAGTCATGATGAGTCTGTAGGTCCAAGTAATCTATTTTTTATGGTGGAGAATGCTACATACATTGAAGAGTGCCAAGGGCTCTCATTATCTACTCATATTGAAAATGAAGAGAGCAAGCTCAAGGAGAATACCAAGGTACTGGTTAAGGCTAGTTCTGAGGTGTGTATGGATTCAAGTGAATATCATATTATTGATAACCAATTTTCATACAAATAACATCAATTGTTAATAATTAGTGATGAGGTTCCTAACTGCAAGGAAGATTCTTCAACTAAAAAGGTATGTTATGAATCTATGTTATCCCCATGTGTTTTCAATACAGTCTTAGAAGAGAAGGAGGATGTTGTAGTGGATGAGAAAGTTTTTTCTCTCAAGCATAAGAATAAGAAGAAGAATAAATATTAGTATCAGATGACTAATGAAGAGAAGGAATATGAGGAATTTTGGGTAACTCCTGGTTTCACATTATTCTAAGGAACCATGTGAAGTAGGGTGTCTCTATTTATGCTTCTTAAAGAGACACCTTTCAATGGAGAAGCAAGTGTTACTATGATGTTCTTCAAGAGGTCCAAAAAGGAAATAAATGAGTGTTTCAAGTTGGATTTGGTGTGCCAATATGAGATAAGTGCTTTGATGAGGTTAGAGTGATGTCATAAGGTGTTTTGTTTTGTATGTAGTGTCTATAGAATCATAATGGGTGATTTTATGTGTCATAATGAGAATAATGGAATGTCAAGAAGATTTTGGTTCTTATAAATGTCTATGCACTTATTTGTGATATGTTCCAGGTGGTTTTGTGGTCTAAATGTATGTTGAAGTGAAGTTGAAGATTTTTGAGTGCTCTCAGTTTTCTCATTTTGGCTTTAAGACAAGCAGGCCTAAAATGGGTTATAGGATGTATGGGTTCCCAAAATTATAGAGGCTCAAATTTTGTTTAGAAGTGTGTGATTTTTTTCTCCAAGTTTGTAAAAAATTTTAGAGGTGGGCATTGACCAGAAGGAGGTTGGTTGACCCTATTTATTTTATGATTCTAGAGTTTTGGGCTATTCTAGAAAAGTGGTTTTCCTTATGAATTAAGGTCTAAGGCTTCTTAATATGTTGAATGGGTCAAATGGGTCATCAAATAAATCTCCATAGAGATATGACTTTTTTTTTTTCAAATTGTTCATGATTTTGTCAATATGGAGGCCTATTTAGCTAGTAGATCTATGAAAGAAGTATGTTTCAAAAAAGGGGATAGGTGATGAAAATTTATGTGATTATGGGGGCATATGAGATTGATATAGATATGAATTTTTTTGTCTTGAAATTATATCTACAAAAATTTGTGGGCTCTACAAGTTCTAGATAGGGTTACAAGGAGTCTAGACAAGCTTAGTGTGAAGATTTGATGTTTTTTCTTAGTTTCTCTAAAATATCAAGGCATGAGTGTTTCAAGGTGAATTATAAGGTTAGTTTAGAGCATGTTTCCTATTTGATAAGTGGCATGAAATTTTTTTGGTGGTCCTAGAGGTGGCTAAAGAGAGAAGACCAGTAAGCCTATATGGTGGTTCTTCATGGTGTATGGAGATCTGAAGATGATCAAGAGGTGAAATAGATGAGAGATCTTAGGGGAAATCTCTCTAAAATGTTTATTGGAAAGTTCCATCACATGTAAATATTTTTATGTTTTCTTTCTGCATTAGTTATAGTTCTTAGTTGAAGAGAGTGTTGGCATGTAGTAAGAAAAAGTTGTCAAGGCAAAGAAGAGGTAGGATCAAGGTAAGAATGAGTTTGTATCATATTTATAAGGTGGTTCTCTCCTATTTGTGGTATTTTCATGTCCTTACAATAATTTTTTTCCCACTTTGTCATTGTGTCAAAGGGGGATAAGGTTCATGTTGGGAGAGTGTTTAAAGAGAGAGAAAGAAGGTGAGCTATATGATGGGTGTTGTAGTTCTTAGTTGAAGAGAGTGTTGGCATGTAGTAAGAAAAAGTTGTCAAGGAAAAGAAGAGGTAAGATCAAGGTAAGGAGGAGTTTGTATCATATTTATAAGGTGGTCCTCTCCTGTTGGCGGTATTTTTATGTCTTTAGGAACATTTTGTGCCCACTTTGTCATTGTGTCAAAGGGTGAGAAGGTTCATGTTGGAAGAGTGTTTAAAGAGAGATAATGAAGGTTAGTTATATGATGGGTGTTGACATCAACAACAAAGGGGGATATTTTTGTAGAGTGTTCAATGATGTCATGGAGGTGTCTTAGTGAGTAGATGAAGTGTTTTGATAGTCTAAGTGTCAATGACATAATGTGAAGTATGTTTGTTCTAGTATGCTTGAAGTAGGCTTGGTTGTTATTATATTTTCACATGGTTAAGGTTGTTTAGGTATGAGTATGATGATTCAAGGATATGAAATAGGTCATATTAGAGGTCAATGATGATTTGATAACTTGATTAATTTCATGTTATTCATCTAATTCTTCATTATGTTCATCTTTGCATAATTGGTTTTATGGAAAAAAACCTGAGTAGTCATAGTGATGACATTATATTTCACACGTGTGAAGGTTCAAGGATCATATTGATATGTGTATGGAATCCTATATAAAATATGATCATGTGGTCAAATTTTCATTTCATGTGAGTAATCAAACCTAAATATGTGTGGGTTCAAAGTTTTCCTTTTATGTAGATTACAAAAGTTCCCATACTTAGACAGACCGTCACTGAACGTCATGTAGATATGTATGACCCAAAAAATTTGTGAATTTATTATAGGTATGTATAAATTCATTTTTTATCAAAGGTTTACATGAAAATGTTTTATATAGTGCCAAGAAGCTACCCTAAAAAATTGTAGACTTGAAGTATTATTTAGCTCAAGCTATAAAGCTTCAATGTTGTTCTAACAGACTATGATGGCTCGGAGACTGTCAAGTTAACCATGTCAAATCCTAAGGTCATTGATGAGTATATATAATGATGAGTGATTAATCATACATATTGATATAAATGGTGAATATTAAGTCAACATTTCAAAGGTTGCACATGTAGGTGACAAGTGTCACAAGCTTGCTAGTCTAACAGAATATCAATGATGAGTGGTGGTTCATACTAACAGAGATCAATGGTGTGGGAAAAGTCAAAGATTCAAAAATGCATGCAAGATCTCCAATTGGAAAAATGGCAAGTTAATTTCAATAAAGTGCTCAAAAGGCACATGAGGGTACCAAATGTCATAATCTTAGGAGTTCTAAGCAAGATCTAATGGTGAGAGTTACAAGGGAAGGGCCATGTTGATCTGTAATGATTGACAGTGCATGTTTAGTCAATATTACAATGGTGCATGAGATAAGGTCAACATCTTTGTTATTTAATAGTTTAACCATTACTTGGTGACCATTGGAATTCAAATATTTGAATTTATAAGGGATGACCAGTCTATGGTTTTTGAGCTATAACTTTTGAGAAATACAAAATTTGACCATGGTGTAAAACAAAAAGTTATAGAGGACTTTAGGGCACATCCAGAAATATAAATTTTAAGGGATAATTGTTTATATATTAAAATTTATTAATATCTAAATTTGATTGTGTTCGTTCATTCTCTTCAAGTAACCCAAGAAGGGTAATCAAGTTTTTCTTGATGGTATTTCGATGTTTTGAGATAACTTAGCTATTAGAGAGTGTTTTAGACTCCCTAAGGATGATCTATATGATTTTTGGAGCTTTGATCAATCTATATTCATTATGAATAATTTATTAAAATTTGACTATGTGTTTATTTATGGTGTTTTTATGTACAAAATGTTGTTTGAGAAAATTGGATTTAACATAAGAATGTTTTGGAAACTATGATCATTTGAGGATGTCAAAGGGGTAATGTAGAGTGGACCTATGAATTTGGAAATGGTCCTATGTTCTTATTTTTCTTGAAGAAGTGTCAAAGAGGTGAATAGGTCTTCATAGGACCTAAAAGGTGAATTAGGCCTATTTGAAAGAGGGTTATGCTTAAAGGTGACCCATGTAGATGCCTTAAGAGTGAAGTCATGTATTGTGGCTGACAAAGATTTTTTTGAACATGATAATAATCATGAATACTCTATAAAAGGTGAAACTAAATGTGATGTTAGCTAGAAATATAGGAGTGTGTAAGACTTGTGAGAGACTTGAGAGAAGATTTGTGTGAAAAAAGTGTGCCTAGTAGATTTATTGAAGAGTAGAATAGATTGATAACTATGTGTATGACCTATAGGTCATATTTTTGATGTTAAGGATAGTAATCTTATAGGTTTGAATATTGAGGATGAGTGAAGAGCTCTAGAGTGATCCAAAAGGTGGTTTTGGATGTGTGTGGATGTGTGAAGAAGTGACTGGGGAAGATATACATTATTTCTCCATCAGTCTAGAAGATAATTAGTGATAAGGAGATGTTCATTTCATAAGTGTTGAGAGGGTGCTAAACATCTTGGTCATAATGACTTCATCATCTTAAGGGTAGGTGCTCCTTGTGAGATAGGTGTTTCACTAAATCTATTCATAAGGACTTGATTATATTAGGGGTAGGTGTTCCTTGTGAAATAGGTGTTTCACTAAATTTTGGTTAGAAGGACTTGATTAGTCTCATGTTTGTGATCATCATATAGGATAAGTATTCCATGTGTTTTTAGGATTAAAAGTGGCTTTTATTCCCCAAGAGGGTTTCTCATATAGATCTTGTGTTGTGTATGTGATCTTGCATTATCTTCATTATTCATTAATATAAACAACTTGTATGCTTCATGAATGGATGCATTAAATGCTTAAGTGTTTGAATGGTTTAGAAATTTAATTGGACTATTTGTCACCACTGATTCACCCCCCCCCCCCTCCCTCTTAGTGATTTTACCTCTAACAATACACTACCCCCACTTGATGATGATAATATCATAGTCAATAAAGATGGTATTTATAGATTTTCATAGATAGACTTTGGGAATAGCCCCATGATCATACACATATTTCATAATATGTATTAGAAGTTAATAACACATCATTTAGTTAATCTTCTACCCCAATGATGCTAACACTATTAAACCTACTTTGGGGGTAACTCAAATTCAACAAAAACCATTTCTAACCTACCAACCTTCACCAGTGGAAAGACCTCATATGGCTAGTTCTTCTCTAGATGTACACTCTCGTATGCATTATATCCACTCTCTATAAGCTAAAGTGTTAAATCTTGAGCAAGGTGTTACTAGGCTATCACATGCCTTGGATTATCATGTTCTTAGATATACACCTTTGACACAACATATTATGGTAATTCATTTTTCC
Source organism: Torreya grandis (assembly GCA_037957365.1). Lineage (NCBI taxonomy): Eukaryota > Viridiplantae > Streptophyta > Pinopsida > Cupressales > Taxaceae > Torreya > Torreya grandis. The sequence continues at coordinate 970,434 of JARHVA010002147.1, forward strand.
CCCAATATTTTTGGAACCTAGTATTACTTTTTATGATGGTAAGGGTGACCCAAAGCATCATCTAAAGCTTTTCATGCAGCATGTTTAGACTATGTGTCTAATGATTAACTCCTTACTAAGTTGTTCCCTCATAGTTTAAAGTAGTATGCTTTACAATGGTTCTATGATCTTCCTAATAAATGTATCATATCTTTCAATCCACCAACATATATGTTTCTGGCACACTTTTCAATCAATATCAGTGATAAGGTTTCTTATGTTCAAGTTGCTGAACTCAAATAGAAATTTAATGATGCAATATCTAAATATGTGTTTAGATATAAAACTATATTATTGAAGATGAAAATCCCCATGGTAGATATATAATTCCAAGACATATTCAAGCAGAGTTTGTTACCAAAATTACATGAAGCTATCCTATTTAATAAGTTTCCATCATTCATAGATATTTGACATACATTGTAATAACAGGAAGTCAAACTTCTCTCCATGGGCAAACTAAAGTACATATCTAGATCAGATTCAACTACTAAGAGTTATAATAAGCATCAATACAAGGTGAAACCTAGTGAGAACAAGAATGAATCAAAAACAAAAGTTAATATAGCTTCATAGCCATCTTTTTGCATGGTTTTATTGGATCCTCCAATGAGACCTTTTACAACTCATCCTTAGTTGCCATCATGGGTTCTATAATAGCTCTTGGAATTCAATGTCATATCTCTCCCTACCATCAAAGAGTTTGATATGACTAGGATTCTTCCAAATAAATATGATTCCAATACATTTTGCTATTATCATAGGTCCCCTACACATATTACAAATAGGTGCATCAGCTTGTGACATAAGACATGAGATTTGATAAATGCTCATATCATAGATGTCGATACTCCTAAAAAGAGAACCATATTAAAACAAACAAAAACAAAGGTAATGGAAATATTCTTAGATCTATTTCCAAATCATAGAGATAATTAGACATCAAGAACTTTAGGTGATCATTATACATATCAGGCATAGACATCACCAACATCTTATCATACATATATAATGGACACACCCCCTCTACATAATATGATTGGTGTGTATCATACTACAGTGTGAGCTAGGCATCTTATCACTTTCTCAAAGTAGGAGATAATTGATGATGACATATATTTATACACACTCTTTATATGAGACTACATTGATCATCATCCTATTTAGAGTGTCATGATTCATAATGGGTTAAGCATCGATATGTGTACTATCACACTTATACATCACTTAGGTTAATTAGAGTGGTGTATTTCTTAGACAAATACAATTATTCATGGATTTAGTGGCCATGTTTAAAGTTCCATCAGGTATATTATACTTTTATTATACATTGGGCCTATACATGTGGCCACCAGAATTATAGTAGTACCTAGTGAAAATGCATTTGATATGTCATTGGATAGTCCTTGGTTACAACAAATCTAATCCATTTCATCCACCATACATACATGTTTCAATTATACACATGTTAATCAGGTGGTTATAGTTGATGACCTTCTATATGAGTATATTTTACCTATTCCATAGCCACTTATATAGAAGTCACTAGTTACATTTATAGGCATAATTATTTTTAGCACACCTCAGATGTTAGTTGAGCCACAAGTCTAGGTGAGGTCTACTCCTATAGTAGTACTATGTATGCATACTCTCCCTAGAAGACCTTTATTAGAGAGATCCTTGCATTAGAGGTGTGGATTCTATAAGGCCTCTCTCTCCAACACTACCACAATGATTAGTCTTATAGAAGAAAACATCCACACCATTTATAAATTCTTCTATTAGATGGGTTCCCAAACACACCATAGTTCATAGGCAAATTTAGTCATCTACATAGATTTGACCCCTAATCCACTAGTAATTTTAACTGCAAATCACTTAGTACATCTGAATCTTGGATCTTATATATATCATCACACAACATGCATGATCACTATCCCTTTATTTGATATAAGACACATTGATTATGAGTCTCTTACGAGACCAATCCGTTATTAGTATCTCTCCTTTTACCTTTATCCTTGTATATAGTTTTATTTTCATGATTATTTATACATAGATTATGTATACTCAGATAATATAATATGTTCAAAACACAAAAAAATTAAAATATTGATAAAGAACATAAAATTTAGATTATTTACATATCCATGTTTACATTATTTATATACTTTCTAGGTACTACATATGCTAGCTATGTTAGTGTAGTAAGTGTAATCATATATACATGATTCATTTGTTCTTGTTGAGTGTTTGTAGATTCTTAAATGTCTTAGGTCAAGCACATAGATTCATATTTGCTACTATCTATCCACTGGGGGCATATACACTTATACATTGATTCAACATTAATACATCTGCCCATTAGGGCATCCTATATATAACTTCTGATTTACCAAGTTATACTATTCTATACTCCACTAATTTTCTTGACTAATACTATTATAAACTCAGTTTATGTACATATTTGATCTTATAAAAATTTGTACCACATTTTCATGCATACTTTCATTTCTATCTTTCCTAGTTTAGATTTGATTGTGTCTCTTTGCTTCTACATCTACTTGAGGGCATTTTAATATGCTATTATTCTATGGCTTCAAGCCAATTCCTTACATTATATGTATGCTTTGTACATGTACCCATGTCCTTGTGTGTGATTTTTCAATTATATATGTAGACATATAAACATGTCCTTCTATGTGGCTGTAGGCCAACATTGCTTATTGTTTGTGTATGTGAATATTTGAGCATGTGCATTTATGTATTTATTTATCATACTTAGTGGTATGTTCCCATGTACCTTATATTTTGGCCCTTTGGCCTACTTTGCATGAATCATGTGTTTATATGTATGCTTTCATGTATGCATCATGGCCATGACACTTATCTCTTTCTTGTTACTTGTACACTCAATTTTTTATGCCATGAGTACTCTCATGCATCTCCCCTTCCTTATTGGGTGCCTTGATGGACATCATGCCCCATCTCCCCTAATACTTTTCATAGATTATTATAATATTATGTAATTCATACACATGCATACATTGTTTTATCTATCTTGACAAACTTGTGAATGTTATATCTAGCATACATCATACATTACGAACTTGTGTTTAAAATAATTTACATTGTGGTGTCATGTATATAAATTATATTGGTTTATCACATAGATGCCTTATGTTTTCATCTTAACAAACATCATGAATATCTTCTATTTTAAGGACAATTATTGCACATGTACAAAAAATACACTCAAACGAGGGAGCATTCATAAGGGTTTGTCACATAGATTAGGCCATCCAAGTGAACTTAGAGTAAAATTTTCAACATATAAACATAGAATTAAAGATCTCAAAATTAGGAAAATAGTGAGACAAAGATCAAAGTTAGTTTGGTAAAAAGATAGGATACAAGACACTAACTTGCCATAGAGGACACTAGCATAGTGCACTATTATCCAAGGTGTCGTGTTACTATCCAATAGCCTTAGAAATAAGAAAACAAAGATATTCTATAAAAGCATAGTAGTTATAGTCCATATTTGCACATTTTTTGTCATAAGTTATCAAATTTTATCAGTTTATGCTTAGTTTTGTATAGAATCATACTAAGGTTTCCTAGATTATGGGCATCATATGCAGCATGATCACTCCAATTTCATTTTTAGATATGCTCAGATACATATTTATTATAACTTAATATATAATCCATATGCACATTTATTAGGTTGGGGGCATGTGCATGGCACATTATTTTTATATGCTCACTTATACACCAATTGATCAAATGGAATGGAAAACTCCATGTCATTTTATACATTATATAAACAAGACACCATATTTTTCATTTATTTACTAGATTGATGCCTCATTTTATCTTTAGTGGTTGGCATTTTTACATAGTCGCCAAACTACATTCCTAAGTGCTAGAGTGGCCCTTGAGCCATTTTACATTTTAGAGTTTTCAAGTGGCCTCATAGCCATTCTATATAGAGTCATGACATCACTCCCATTTTAGTTTAAATCATAGACTCCTCTATTTCACATGGGTAGGTAATGATGGAGTCATATCCTACTTGAGTTCTTGAACCACCTACATAGGAAGGTTAAAAAAGACATCCATCCAATCTAAGTTATTCACAATGTATGATCCATTGAACATGGGTGGGAAATGATGGATTTAAAACCATATTAATTTCTTGATCCACCCACACATGGGGATTGAGCAATCCATCTTAGTCCAAGATATTCATCAATTTGATCACTAATTACACACATAGAATGTCACCAAGGTTTTGCACTGGTTTACATACCCCAAGGAGATGTATTCATTCCTTTCCTCTCTCTCTCTCTTATCTATTATCTAAATCTTGTATTTACTTTTGATATTCATTAATTAAGGAGTGATTCATCTATGTTTAATTTTTAGGATATACAATGGAGCATGATTCATAAAATCAAATCTAGATTCATGAGCTTTGCCTCATAGGTAAGTCCAAGTACACTTATTTTTCCTTTATCCTAGTCATTTAAATTTAGTGAATTTATAGAATAAAGGGGGGAATGTAGTCATATAAAATATCACTTGAGTCAAATGAGTGTCACTTGAGATCACCCATCCCTATCTTATTTGTATACCTATCTTAGGGCCTCTTTCAACCTTATCCATATTTCATATAGGTATCACACATCCTTAGACATCCCAAAATTAGTACCAAACATTCCCTTAGGGATACAGACCCCTAGTGCCCCAATTTTTGCCACTTGGACACTAGCATGGTTTTTTAGACATGAATGCATTATGCTAGTAACCAAGGGACTGTACTAGTGTTCATTACCTAATTTTAACCCCCATGGATATATTTAAAATTTTTAAGACACCTAAGGTCAGCCTAAACCTATTTCACACTCCTCAAAAGCAATATATCAATATAAATAGATGAATTTTATCCTTTCCCACTATATGGAAATTAGATGAAAAATACACATAAACAAGCTTAGAACATGTTGTGTACAATCAAGGTCACTGATACCTATTCTACCCTACTTATATATATAGTCATATATAACCATGATAACTTAAAATACATATATTTTTAGCTTCAAGACTCACTCAAAGCACTCAAATAACACTAATACTGGCATCACTTGAACTTAAACTTGAACTTAGATTTGGAGTAGGCTTGATCCCCTCTCCAAGTATTGGTATGTAGGTAACTCTCAACATAACAAGGTGTTGAGGACATCCAGCCTACCTAACTAACATCACACTTTTTCTACTTGTGCTTCTCAAATACCAAAAAAACATGGAAATATATGGTTTGCATATAAAATCAAGCCAAGTTAGGTCATAGATAATGAATCAAGTTTCATCCACATAAGAACATGCCTATCAGACTAATACACAATTGGCCCCACAAGTTCACATCAGTCCTAACAAGAGGACACTAACACAACACAAATGATAGTATCACAATGCACTACTATTTAGGGAACCATAAGAATTTATAAGAGAAATTATAATACCTATATCCTATTTATGACACCCTGATCAACTTTTGTGCTAGTTTTCATCCCCCACATCATCTATCTTAGTTTCTAAATAAGTTCTTATTTACGTAATTCATTACTATTAATAGAACAATCATATTAGGTAAATTATTATAAAAATAAATGGTTATGTTTATTTTATATTTATACCTTGATTTACTATCCTGAGACCCTTTAACAATCTAGGGTTTATATACATTAAATCCTAAAAATTTAAAACAACTGGCATTTTAAAATGGTTTTAGTGGAAAAAAACTATCTTACCAAAAATATGTGACAAAGTGGATATGGAATACTCTCATAAAACATAGTAATCATCCAATTTTGAGTTTTTTAAAGGTTCCATGGATAATTTAAATATCAAATAATTCATTTTCAACCTCCATTTATGATAAATTCCAACTCTAGCTATATTTAATATGTTAATTACGAATCAAATTCACAAACCAAAAAGAGATAAGGAGGGCTATTTCATGCAACTTCTTTCCAAAAATGGGATATAAAATTCATCACAAAAAGGAATAATATTACTCTTGTTGTTGGTTTCCTATATCATGGGAGAAATGAAATGGTTACAATTTTCATTTGCAATTAATTCCTAGTTTATGTATTTGTTTATGTCAAGTTCTAAACTAATTTAATTTGATTTTCAACTAGAAATTTAAATGGTCAACTTGAACTAAAACCCTTAGAATTAGATTTAATACATCAATCATCTAGAATATGATCTATAAGGGTGATAACTACTATCATCCCAATTCACAAATTATATTAGAGGTATCATATCTCATGTGTGTCCTCTTTTGCATGGTGTCACATAAAGTTTGGTTGATCAACTACAATTAACATATTAACCAATATTTATAAGTTAAATAACTTATTCATTGAAAATTTCACATGAATCACTCTAAATAAATCTCAATTAAGTTACATTTGGAACAAAACTAAGTGATTTCACATTATTTTCACATAGACTTAGTTTGATTAAACATAGTTAGTTTACCAGAATTCATTTATAATAGTTATATTACCTTTGTTCATTTCAAGAAGAGGTTCTAGTAAAATAAAATTTATTCCTTTGTATAATCCTTCCTAAAGTAATAAACAACACAATATTTTTTACCATATTTTAAATACAACATAGTGAAATGTAACCACATTCAATATACAATAAAACAAGTAAAATTTCACAATTAGATAAATAGAGAAATTACATTCAAGGTGATATGATTTTATCTATGCTTTAATCATATTAAAAATTGATAATAAAATTAAAATCCAAATAATTAAATTTTACAATTGGTCAACTTATCAAACACATGCTTCACCTACACTTAAAAAACATAGATAAAATGCATCAACATTAAACTAGTAAGGAAAATATTTCAAAATCCACCATATTAAACAAGTAAAAAACTTGTCAAATATTTTGAAATTGTAGGATGGATATGATGATGGTGATGACCTTGATCTATTCAGTTCTATTTTATGGCATCCCTATATGCTAGACAAGGAAGGATTCACTTTTCTAGTTTTTTGGAATAAATCTTATTGGTCTTTAGGGGCATTGGATGATTTAGAAGATGATGAAGGTAGAGTAAACTTTTTTATTGAAAGTGGTTGTGGATATAAATAAAATATAAAAGGGTGATCATTTTAGTTTTTTCTACTATCATTGGTATCTTGATTGGAAAAAGGGTATTTTATTCCTCTAACAATCTCATTAGGGAGACTCTAAGGATTTTAAAAATTTTTGCTCATGATTTAGTGAGGTGACTTGAATGGAAGATATTTGATGGTTTTGGTAGATTTTATAGGTTAGTCCCCTAGGTAGGATGACCTATGTTTTTTACCATTTCAATAATGGACTTCACTCATGATAATACATGGCTGGAGGTCTCTATCAAGATCTAGTTATTGAGGGTCTAGTTTGTAGATAGGATAACTCTACATATAAAGGAACTTATCGAAGGATTTTTTGGGCCTATTTTTCTAGTTTTATAGTTAATCTCTAGTAGTGGGAACTTTAGTTCCATGGATAAGTTTATCAAGACACTAAAAAAAATAACTCATTACTTGGAACTCAATTGGATTAATAGGTATTTTGGGTGGATAAGATTATCTAATGATGTTGTTAAAGATTTGACTAAAAGGAATAGTTTTATTTTCCATAATAGAATAGACAAAAGACATGTTTCTATCTTCAATCTTCATCCCTATTTAGGAAGTGAAGGGTACCCCTTGGCTCTAAAACTGAACTACTCTATTTAGAATATCATAGGTAAGGGATTTTGTATGGTGATCTATGAGTAAGGTTTAATATTTTTCCTAGACTCCAAGTCCAAATTTGATGATTCTTCCAAAATTCAAAAGATTTAAATTTACTAAATTATTGACTTTTTGAGGGTTTGATTGAGAGTTTTTGATGGAATTTCTCTTTCTAGAAAGAAAGGTTGTAGATTCAATGTGCACTATGTCCTATGTGGTATGAAGACTTGGGCCTCTCCTTACACCTAGATTAGTTCCAAATCTAGGCAAGTACTGAGTTATTCTGATTTGGGGGAATGTTTTGAACCTTCATGGATTGCATGGATTTTCTCTTCAAATTCATAAATTCTTTGTTAGATTTTGGTCCCTTTGGGGACCCCAAAGGGTTTATCTCCTTTCTTTGGTCCTTGAGATCTGGACCTCCATCTATGTCAAGGCTAGTTCCCAATCCAACTAAATTTGGGATTTGTATCCTCAAAGAATATTTATGGTTCTTCTAAGACCTGGGCCTCTATTCATAGTAGCCTAGGCTAGTTTTCAATCTAGTTAAAACTAGTTAGTTCTTATATTAGTGTAAAAATGTTGTTCCTCTCATTGTCCTAATTTAGAGAACTAGACCTCCTATTATGCCCAAGTTGGTTCTCAATCCATTAAAAATTAGTTTCTTTGGTTCCCTTCAAGTCTTGGACCTCTAATTATTTTGTTTAGGATGATTCCCACACTAGTTACTAGCAACTTTATGGAGACCTAGGCCTCTTTTTGTCCCCAAGTTGGTTCTAAACCCAATCAAACACCGAAATTGATGGATGCTTTTCTATCTTTGTTGGGGTTGGGTCCCCTGAGAACCCCAACATTTACTTTTGATACCTGAGACACTTGTTCCATTAGTCTAGGCTAGTTTTTGATCTAGTTAAAATTGGTTGGTTCTTGTACTAGTCAAAAATAGTTGCTACTCTTTATAATGTTTTTTCCTATTTTGGTTCTACTTGGGTCCACTTTGTTATGCTAGAGACCTAGACCTCTTTATATGCCTATTATAGTTATAAATCTAGTTAAATTATAGAATGTATGCCCCATGAGGTATTTTGATGTTTTCTTTAGAGACCTGGGCCTCTTGCTCCACTAGTCTAGGGTAGTTTGGAATCGATCTAAAACTGGATAGTTCCTGCACTAGGTAATATTAGTTGTTTCTCTTTAAATTTTTATTCCTCCTTGGCTATGTCATTTATAATATTTTCTCTATTATTTCCTTTTTTGGAAGGTTCCTTTTTATCTTTTTAGTTATTCATTTCTTCTTCTTTCTTGTGTATTCCAGGGGGAAACCCATACCTCTTGATGTGGCTGGGCTGGGTTCTAGACCAGTCAAAAGTGGGATTATCTTATTCTGAATAAATTTGTCAAATTAGGTGAAAATAGTAAATGAATTTTATTACCTATGTGTATGTAATAAGCAAACAAATATTTTAAATTGATTACAAAATTAAACATAATACTCATTTTTGTCTAAAAAAGGTAAAAACATTTTAAAATATGTAACATTCATTTATTTATTTATTAAAATACAATAAGCACATGAAGAAAATAAATCTAATCATCTATCTTATTCTCAAAATCATAAAAACCTCTTTACATACACTCGAGAATAGAGTGGATTTCACTCAAGGTGTTCGTAAGAGGAATTATCATGTTATTATATCTTACCTATGTCATTTCATGCAATATTAAAACCTCATATGTTGTCTCCATAAAATATTGAACCCTAAAATTTGGCTAACTCTGAAATTATAAAAATATGGAATCTGACTAAGTCTAAAATATGATGGGATCCTCCCAAAACCTATATTTTGCATTATTGATCCTAGAGTCCTAAAACCACTCTCAAACATTCTAAAACTATAAATATAAAATATAAATTAAAATATAAGTTATACTTAAATATTTATTTTATAATTTTATCAATATACTAATAGATTGTTTAAGGGATACTAGTAACTTACCTTAGTACACAAATATAAACTAGCATGGCACCTACAAGGCTACTCTTCATTAACACTAAAACAAACATAAAAATTAGTATGAAACCAGTTTACCTAGTTGAATTAGAGTGATAAAGAAATAGTTCATCACTCCACTCATCTAAAAAAAAACAATTATAGTTGTCTCAATAAACCACACCTAACCATACACCTCATTCAATTTAATACACAACAATACTGAATTTAATTCTTGTCTTTCTAGAAGTAGATGTACACGTGCCACATTTGTCATAAAATAAATATTTAAAAGTAAAAAAATAGATCAAAATTTCACCTATATTTAATAATGAAACTTGAGTGCTAATCACACCCTATTTGAAGTGCCATTCACCTCTTTAAGAAGGATTTGACACCAATTTTCTAGTTGTACAACACATAAATAAAGGTGTCACTCCATAATAGATATTCATTAAATCAACATTATAGAAATGAGAATGCCATACCAAGATCTAATATGTTTTTCATCTCCAAGTGTAAAATACAAGGATTAAATAGTACGTATTGCCTATGTATTATCCAAATAAATTCTAAGGACAAAATAACCATGCCTTTCAATGTTTAACATGATCATTTACCTTGGAATGCTTCAATAAAATTATTTTTAGTAAACATAATCAGACAACCTACTCAAAATGGGATGCACCACTACATCCCATACAAGTTTTGACATTTAAACCCCATGCAAATCATAGTAACATAATTTTACCCACAAAATCTTGCCTTGGAAAAAATAGAAAGAGATAGATTGGATGTCCATGTAGATAATTAACTAAAAAAATGTTATAGAGAACAAATAACAAGCAACCATCCTTCCTCATCATAAAAATAATATACTACCCACCATATTTTAATAATTTTATTACCCTAATTAACATTAGGAAATTAAGATCAGAAATCACTTGCTTGAAATATTGGAAATCTTCCTATCAATATTCAATCCTATTCATTGATGTGCTCTACCTCATTACTTCTCAGAAACCTCTTGTTATTAATTTCTCATTCTTCCTTCTCATGTCAAACTCATGAGATCCTCATATCCTTATTTCCATTGGATCCTCTAATATTGGTTTCCCCTTTTCCATCTCCCAAGTTTAATAAACAATATGTATCGCGCACCCACTTACCTCCCACTCAAGTCAAAATGGTGCCATTCTCAAATGGGTGGTGGTTTAATGATGATAAAACCAATTATTAATCTATTTATTAATTTTTTTTAAATATTCCTCACACTATTCCTCTGACTCTAATGACCATATACACCAAGCCATTAAAAATTATTTAACCCCACATGTTCCTCTAGTCCCTTCACTAAATCACCTAATAACCCAACTCGAGATCTAATTTGATGAACTATTACACTATCATAAAATAAAATATAAGGATAGTTGATATTCACTAACCACTCTACTTTTAGTAAGAATACTCAGCTTTCATACAAGGAATGTTGGTAATGCCCGATAACTCAATGTTTGTAGGGTGGTGGAATAACATTGTTGTTATTTAATCAATAAGATTTAATAGGAAATAAATACATAACCATAATGATTAAAAATATTTTATACATAATTTAAATGTTATAAACTTTCATATTAATATAGATATCTTAAATATATCTATCTAAAATAAGTTGAAAGGTAAAGTGATAAAATGACTACCATATAGATTAAAAAATTTATTGCCATCTTATCCATTTGCTACATACTAAATATAAGTGATAAAAACATAGCATAATGTTGACTCAATTAAAACCATAATGAATACCTAAGCAATGTGCTTAATATTGTCACACAAAAATAACCCCAAAGACCCTGTTCACGATGATCAAATACACATTACACAAAAAACACATGCGCAAGGAACTCAAAAGATGTATCACTTGCATTGAGTCCCCCAATAATGACAAGGGATCAATATCTCACTGAGAGGATTATTACAATATTATAATAAGCAACCTTAGAACATGCCAATCAAGAAGAGTACTAGACATGGTTAACATTTAACACTTTAGAGAAGATGTGGAATTTTCTTCCTAAGGAAATCAATTTTGTAACCTAATACCCAATGTTTTTTATAGATGTTGTACCACATAATTCCAAATATTATAATGGGTGGACTATAAATCAAAATGGATGGATAAAAATTTAAGCTATTCACTTGGTTGAATATAACACTATCTATACTAATGTAACCAAATAGGTAAATGAGAGTTTATTTATAAGTAGCATCGAGTTTTATTCCTTTATATAGAAGATATAGAGGCTACACACACACACACACACACACACACACACACACACACACACACACACACACACACACACACACACACACACACACACACACACACACACATTCAATGTAATTAGTTATAGGCTCCTAAATTACTTTTAATATCAAAATGTACCTTAAACCTATTAATTCTTCTTCTTAATTTTGAATTATAATTCATGACATATCCCTCCTTATTTAAATAATTGAATAAATCAAGTTTAATCACTTGTGAACACTTTTAATCCAAATTTAATTATTAAATCCAGATTTTACACATCACCCAACATCTTCCACATTTATCTCCCTCATAGTTTGACTCACCCAACTAATCCCTCAACTTCCTCAACCTCCTTTGATTCATCCCTTGAGTTGTCAAATAGTTTGACCCATTCTTGGTGACCTAGTTAACCATCTCCATGTTTCTCTCAACCATTTAAAATGGTCATCATACTCATGGATTAGGACTCATTAGCCACCATATATTATTTTAATTATTTAAAATATTCAAATAATCCTCTACTGTTAGATATTTTCCCAAAAAAGTATAAATAAGCATAAAATCAATCACTTTCCTAATCCTAACGTATGCTAACAAAGTGCTATTAAATTTACAAGTGAATATAAAGTGAATCAAAGTCATCAAAGAGAATTTTACACCAAAATATGGCCCATATTACCTTGCATTGAAAGAGTGAGAAACCATAATTTGAAGAGAGGTAATCGAATTCACATTGTAATGGAGGAAGCTTGATTTGTACTAAGGTATAAGTTTGTGTCATCTCTTTCATTTGAATCTCTATCATAGGTTGAGTTGATTTAAATTAAGTTTTCAGTTGATTTCTTAAATTCTTTGTATTTATAGATTTACTTCATACATTTTGGCACACCCAATGGGACCATTCCCTCATCTTTTTCATCTAAAAATTTGTCATATTTGCATTTAGAAATATTTTTAAATTGGGTTTTTATTGTTTTTCTTTTACATATGCATATAATCTTGGTCTTGGAAGTGTTTTTTAAAGTCACAAGTCATATTATGGTTTTTTAAGTTTGGTTATGTGCAATTAATACATAACTATGAATTAATAAACACTAATAATGAAATTCACACCCAAAACTATGAAATTATTTTTATAGTTTGTTTCCTATTTTCTTCTTTCTAGCATCTTTTTGCTTGATTTATGATTTTGTCTATGTTTTTGGTTTTATATATCTCTCTGTTTCAAGGAAACCAAAAATTTGACAAGTTTATCATCAAAATCATGGTCATTAATTATGAATTCATTGTCATTAACTATGAAATCATTGAAATCAACTATGAAATTGTATACACTTTAAATTGGTCAAGCAACCACACATATCATGCCTTTTCACAGTAATTTGTATAGAAGACTTTGAATGGAGAATATAAGACTTGATCACATTAACCATGTCTTTTGTTTTACTTATCTTGGTCTTATTTTAGGCTTGAGTCACCTTTTTATCCATAACCAATCATCTAGAACCTTTTGACTAGTAATTTCACCTCAGCCAGGCAATGTTCCCTATGTTAATCCTATTCTCCCAAATCTTAAGCATGTAGATTAAGAGCATTGAGATTGGACTATAGCACTAGACCCTAGGGTGTTCCATTTTTGGTGCTCCTATCCTTTTGAATTTTGAGTCCCAATGGTCATTTCTCTTTTCTCAAGAGGTCCTAAACATTTCTTATCCCCTTTTTTAAGTTTTGTTTGTCTTTTAAATGTCAACTAATGTGAATAAAGCTCCCAAATTAAAAATAAAGAGTATCCTATATAAAGGACTTCACAAGGCATTTTATATCTAGCACTTAATACTTTGACACACTAAGTAATTAAAAATCAATCAACAGTATAGCTCAACATGTTACATCACACATAGATCTGCATGCTTGATCAAGGAAGGGCCTAGGAAAAATTTCATTCTTACATCTATCATGTGTGTTGATTACACATGTTCTCTAAAGGAGAACTACATTTGATCTGTGACCCTAACTTGAGGATTAATGCACACAACAATCATGAATATAGGGGTTCTAGATCATTTGATCATACTTCTCCTAACCTAGTTTTTCCTCTTATTTTTTATGTGTTTATTGTTTCATGTGTGTAGATAGACCCAAGATTTTAAGATTATAACAAATCTATAATGAATTCCATCAACATTTAGCATCTAAAATTTCATAGGTAGGATCACCTAGGAATAACACAAAGAAAGCATAAAAATCATTTCTCTGTGAGTAGCTTAGACAAGAACAACAAGAGTGGACAATAGCACTAGACCCCAAAGTGTCATATTTTTGGTGGTCTTATCCTTTCACTAAATTAAAACCATATCTAGTTTCTTGACGTCTTCCTAGTTTTACACAGTAGATTTCAGGCTTTGAAATAGTTATCTCAGTCTATTTTCTAGATAATTTACTTCTCTTCTATATGTAAATAATTTGATCAAATTAATATAAATCTATATTTTACTATATTTGATTATATTTCATGCCTTAATCCAGACCCTTTATTGTTTAAGAACTAAACACTAGTTTTTGAAAAATAATAAAACATTTGGTGAACCTAACTTACTTCAAACAAATCTAAAGCCCTAGGTACCCTTAGGATTTTTCCTTCGTATTTTTGTGCAAAAATTCAATTTCAAATTTTTTATTTTTGTATAAATTTTTATGCATTTATCTCATTCAAATTTATTTTAAAATTTAAATTATTGCAATAATTTTTAAAATTTCTAAAACCCCAACCCAAAACCTTAAATTTCCAAACTAGATCCTTAAACCCTAAGCCTTCCTTCCTTACAAATTTTAGATAAAAATTTTGATTTTTTTACAAATTGTTTGGAGTGTCAATTTTTTTTTTCAAAATCTCTATGTTAGTAGTTATTCTTGAAAAAATTTAATTTTAAAATTTCTAATTTTTGTATAATTTTTTGTGCATTTATCTCATTCAAATTTATTTTAGAATTTAAATTATTGCAATAATTTAAAAAAAATCTAAAACCCCAACACAAAACCTTAGATTTCCAAACTAGGTCCTCAAACCCCGAGCCTTCCTTACAATTTTTAGATAAAAAATCTAATTTTTTTGTAAATTGTTAGGAGTGTCAAAAATATTTTCAAAATCTCTATGTTAGTAGTTATTCATTAATTTATTTGCTTAATAGTACTTTTACATATCCTCTTTTTTGAAAGAAATAAAATGGCCACTAAGGCACTTCTTCCCTCTCATCCCATATATCAATTTCTAAATTTTTCTCATAATTATGATAATGAATGGACAAATTTGAAAAATTGCACTTTAGCTAAAAATGTGTAAAATGATTTTATTTACAATGAAGATAATTACTATTTTTCTAATGAGGAATATGATGATACATATGAAAGTGATAGTGAATAAAAAGTAGCTGCATCTTCTTCTCTCAAACCTATCTCTTTTCTTCCCTTTTCTAAAGAAAATAAACTTCATTCTCCTATGCACAATGCTCTCTCTCTCTCTCTCTCTCTCTCTCTCTCTCTCTCTCTCTCTCTCTCTCTCTCTCTCTCTCTCTCTCTCTCTCTTTTGCTACTTCTATGTTCAAATTACAAAAATATAAATGCAATAGAATCAAATTGCCAATGCAAAGTTCAAATGATACATCTCATGTTCTTAACTCTACTTTGTCATCTCAAACAAAGGCAAAAGAATGTTTAAATGATAACTATCTTTCTCTTACTTCTCATATCACAAATGGAAATAAATCATGCACTCCATTTAAGAATAACATAGATGCACATAATATTTCAATTTCACATGATAATTTATTACATACTAGAAAAGAATTAACATATTTTCTTACCCCTCTCCCTAGTGATGAAATAAGTGATAATGAATATGATATTGAACATGCAAATGAATATGAAAATGAGAATAAATATGAACAAAACTTTGATTATGATAATTCATGAAATAATGATGACTATTATGCACATAGTGAAGAAGAACATGCATCTCATGATTCTAACTCTTCTCTCACTCATTCTCTCAAACATAATACATTACAAACTATTAATTCTACTTCTATGCATGATTCTATTTCAAATGATGCACATGTCAATGATAACATCACATCGTCTACTCAATTATAATGTTATTCACTATATAGTAAATATACCAATGCATCTCCCAAGCCACCCCCTACTACAGTTGCACCTATTTCTCACTCTTCACCCAAATAGAATGGTATCCCACATCCCTTTACTAAGGTACAAATTACCATTCCTCCAAAGGTTCAAGTGAGCACACCCACTTTTTATGGTCCAATTGATAAATGTATCATTCCCATGGACAAAATAAATGATCAAATTCAATGATTAAATGAACCACTTAAAGATACTAATATACCATCCCAAGAGATCATTTATTTGATGCATGCAGTTGGTGAATGTTTTATTATTTTAGGAGATTAGGTGTTTAATTCCTAAATAATAAAGGGGTTGAGCAATGTAAATTAGTAAATAAATAACTTTAATTAACCTAATAATTTGTGTAAATGGATTGTATTTTTACCTTTTATAAGTATAGTATGAAAAGAGAGAGATTAAACCTTAGCTTATTTGGGCTAATTTGGATTGAGATAAGGCTTGATAATAGAGGAGAAGGATTGAGAAACAATCAAAAATAGGTCTCTAGACTTCATTTCTTGATTGGATAGGAGAACCAAAAAGAGGACACCCTGATGTTTGATATTATAGTGATATTCTGAAGCTATTATCCTAAGGCTAAGAGCTTTTTGGGTTCTATTCAAAATGCTTGTGTTACTCTATCACTAATATTTTAGGGTCTACAACCTTACAGATCTCACTATGTGCCTATTTTAATCTTAAAAACTCTTAGGAGCTCTTGGCGCTTAAAATTGAATACAAACTTGGGAAAGAGAGAGAAAGTGTTAGTGTGTAAAGGATACATTGGATGAAATTCACACCTCATGTATGGGCACACTGCCTACATACCAATACTCTGAATAAGGATCAAGCTAATGTAGTTTTCCCATTGAAGTGTTTGGTGTAATTTATGTATAATTAATGCAACTATAATGTGAAATTCGATGTGCTCCAACTAGCTAAGGACTGGTGCAATGATTGATCAGCTTTTAAATAATATCAGAAGGGTGTATGCTAAGAATAGGGAAGAGTGCATGAGTGCACTTGTTTGTATTATTACATCTATCTTGAAAATGAGTGCCCACCCTTCTAAATGGACTTAGAATGGTCTTTTATATGGAAAAAAATGATCATGGGTTAAATGAATTCATGTTAGGCCTATAACAAAGAAGATAAGGAACCAAAAGAATATGATCGTTAGGACAAAAATGGAACTTGGACAACAGTGCCAAAAATAGGACACCCTGGGTTCCAATACTCCTATCCTATTTGGGCACTATTTTTTAGTGCGAAAAAGACCTAGGGGGATGGGTCTAGGATAAGAAGGTTTACTTGGGTCTGAAAAAGCCAAGTCTAAAAAGCTTTGGATGACTGGAAATTAGTGAAATAAGTAGCCTAGAAGGGTTGTGTGAGCCAATATGAAGACCTATGGATTAGGTGTTTTAGCCATACTAAAATTATACAATTTCACAATTTACATGACTAAATTTCCCCCCTTTATTCTAGTGATGTAGCAAAGAGAAATACTAGGATAAACTAAAATAATAAGCATACCTAAACTTACCTATAAGGGTGAAGCTTATGAAGCTGTGTGATGTTGGATGTGCATAGAGAGAACACATTATGAATTATGAATCTACAATGAAAACATAAAGTAGACTAGTTCTTACTAGATACACTGTATCTAAAATAAGAATGTATAAGAGATGAGTGAGAGGAATAAAAAGGAATGAATACACCACATTGGGTACGTGAACTAATACAAAATATATTGTGATGCTAGAATGTGATAAATGATGTTAGGTGTGTGTTGAATCAAGGGTAATATCATGAATAGATATGAGTACTCAATTCCCTAGAAAGTGGCTCAATAATTCAAAGGATGGCCCTTTGGATCCATCATCACTAACTATATGAATTTAATAAAGCATGCATGTGATAATTGATATTTGGACGTGTCTAATCCCTCTGAATAAGTGGCTCAAAAATACAAAGGTTAGCTAGACCTTTGGCTCCATCATTACCCCATTAAGTGAAGCTATGAAGTAATACTAGTATATAATAGATGTCATATGAGATGGATCATGGAGCCCATGGATGTGCTAGAAATCTAATAATGTGGTGTGGATAGCCTAAATAGATGCTAGAAACTAGGCCATTATTAGCCATTTCTAAAGGTGGAGGTTAGGCTTGTATGGGAGCCTCTCTAAAACTGATGCAAAATGCTTATGTGAAATCTAACTCAAGAACTTAGGTAATCAAAAATATAAACATGTATTAAATTTTAACTTAAATGTGATGCTAACCACCTACAGATGGAGTAAGGCATGCAACTATTGAGAATTCTTGGAATAAACTAAACATGGAAATAAAAGGAGATCAATGTGTCATGTATATTACCCCCAATCACTGATGTCTAGAACATGGATTCTAATTTTTAAGTTATTCCAACTACCTAATCTAAACTAAAAGTGAGAACCATCATGCTATGCATGATAACCCATTTTATCTAAGAAAACTATACTAAAATTATTGAATCTGATTGATTTGAAAGTGTAAAAACTATCCTTAAACTAAACTTTTTGCCTATTTCTAAAAAACTTGAGTGCTTTTCTTCTTGAATAGGAGTGCCAAAATGTGGAAACCCCTATGTTTGGTGCTACTATCTATTTTTGGAATTATTTTCTAGTGTGAAAACTAACTATTGATCTAAAATTGTTACTATTTTTCTGCTCTAGTTTGACTGATTTGACCTCTCGATTATATATTGAGTGTTATAAATGCTACTATTTTGACTGTTAGGAGGTTTGATCTCTATGAAAAACCCTTATTTTATTCCCCCTCTTTTGAGGGTATGAATGATGAACCTACCATGACTACCCTTAGAAGAAAAGGAATCATGCAAGTGTGTTAATCTATATAGATGCAAGATATAACATTGAATATTTGACAAGATATTTTAAGATAGTAGAAATGTTTGAGTTGATAGATTGTTAGACCAATATGGGTATGACTAGATAGATATAAAAATATAATAGCATATCCACGATATTGAACTAGAACTGGAAATGTTAGATGTTAGTTGTTAATTGTTAGTTGGAGGGATGGAGCATGATGTCTAGCATGGCATCCAAGAAAGAAAAGGAAATGCATGATATGGATCATGGCATTAGACATAGGGAAGAGAAAACAAGCAAACAATCATATGAAGAAAGAATCAAGAAGCATACAAGGGTGTCTGAAGGGCCATACAAACAAAAGACATGGGCACATGTACCTCAAACTGAAAATCAAGCATACAAGGCATTTTTAAATACCACATACACATACAAGTGGAAGAAGCAAAGTTGGCACAAGGGCCATAGGCACATATAAATGTACAAGAAAAGGACATTGGTATATGTCCTAAGTAACACACATGAATAGAAGTAAAAGACATTGGTAGATGTCCTAAGGCAAAAATAGAAGACAAGCAGGAACTAGAAATGCAATCACACAAGCTATACTAAGCAAGGAATGAAAGAAAAAGTAAGAAATAGAAAATAAAAACACACATAACTAATCAAATAAAATGTGAAATATGTAAAACATGTGTAGTACATGACTAGATATATGATAAGAAATACACAAATGCTAGGTACTAGTGAAATGTTGATGTAGTAATCTATATAATCTAGTAAAGAATGTGCATCAGTATGATAACTGAAAGTGTGTAGTATAGGAATTACATAAATTAGATGGTTTATTCATGTAAAAGATACCCCCAATGGGTATGTATATCAATGTGTGTCTTGAATGTATAAGTAAAAATGCCCTCTCGATGGGTAGAGTGAAATAATCAAATAGTTAGATGTCATTGCGCACACTCAAAAGAGATCAAGTGAAGCATGGTAATGTAGATAGATATACATAAAATAGTATGAAACAACAAATGTAATTCCTAGCATGATGTAGTAATTAAAACATGGATGATTCATATAATCAAAAAATGTTTTTGGTGTTTTTATAATTTTTATATTATTTTTGTATTTTGAAGTGTTATATTGTTTTAGTATTTTTGAAAATATTTGAACTATCTACAATCAAATAAGAGAGTTTACGTAAAATCAATGTTGAAAATAAATGATAATAATTGATGAGTCTTATATGATACCCCCTATCATGGTATCCTATATCAAATAATGGGAACATGCGTGATCATGACACACAATGGAGTGTCAAGATTGTGTAGCTGAAATCTATGTACATTGTAATTTCTCTAAAATCTCTAAAATGGAAACTAAATCTGGGGTCCCCTATGAATCTAAAATGTGGATGAAACTATATGGGTCTTAAGGACCCATTTGAAAGCAAGAGAAGGTCTATGAATAGGTGTTCTCTGTGTAGCTATATGAGACTTTAATGTAACTACTCTAGGTGTGAACATTGATGCTATAAGTTGTTTAAAATCTTGTAAATATGTGGGTGTATGAACCCTCTGTAATACAAATGTATGCCATAATTATGTCTAACTATGAATTGGAAGCTAAACTAAAACTAGAGTGGAAACTAAGATAGGTGGAAGAACTAGAATTGGTGACTGTAAGTTGGTAGATGGCTCTAAAGTAAGGAGTGGTGACTCATAAGGAACTCAACAAATTTTAATAACCTAATTAGCATGAATGAATTTCATGCATTTATGAACCATAGAGGGTACTTCCCTAAGTTTTAAAATGCATGGTTGATCCAGTAATATGTCAAAAACTCCTAATTGGGAACTATAGTGAATGGTGTGACCACATATGTAGGACCAACCTCTAATGAAAGTATTATCTCACTCAATGAACTCTATATATAAAAACTAAAACCACTAATAACTATGTCTATTAGAGTGATATCCTACTCTAAATAGCCTAAATATTATAGTAGTGTGAAAGTGCACATGTTAAGATTGGAACCATTATCAATGAGTACACTATGAATAGGTTGATTTTGAATATATGCTATGATAAATAGTGCATTGTAACCTATATTATCCTCCATAATATCATGACCTAAAAAAGATATAGAAGGCCTAGATGGAACTCTAGACTCATACACCCCTATCATGCCACTCAAAGGATGTGATTCTATTAAAGTTGCCTAACATGTATGGTGAACACCTGATGTGTCCCCTTTCTCTTATTTAGAATGTTATGGAAATAGATCTGAATATTTTTTTAAAGTTTTATCTTGTGTTGGTTTTTCCATTGGAGGCTCAAATAAAGTGCCTAAATCAAGTAGATTATCATCAATGAAATCCCATATCTTACGTCACAAACTGATGTATATGTTTTTTATATGGCCTAGTGCCTTGTGAAAATCACAGAATGCATGTTGATCATATCCCCATGGAAGAGGCTTTGTTGGATCTGCTTCTTGAATAAAAGGTAGAGTGATGAGGTTACATTCTAATAAATATTTTAAAACCTTGTTTGGATGAACTGGTAGATTGGTAAATTCACAATGAGGAGGTGTCGATAGAACTACATGCTGAGGAGGCTTGAAAGCCGCATTAATGTTTGGTTGGTTCTGATTCTTAATATCATTGATTTTAACCTTGTATACAACTTTTTTGTTACTCTTATTAGTTGTGTCTAGGATACTTTAATACTTGAGTTTTCCCATTGAAATTAGCTTGACTTCTCTTCCTTTGAGTGTATGACACAATTCAGTGAAGGAAGACAATCTTTTGAATAGGATAGATTAATGTAGTGTTGGTAGAAGTCTCTATTTAAAGATGTCTTGTAGCTCTTGATCATCCATGGGGCTAGTTAACTTATCTAGAATAGTCTTGTATCTAAGAACATAATCTATGAGGGGCTCATTTTACCTTTGTTTCTATTGTGTAATCTATGGATATGAAACCTTATCACTAATGTTAATACTGAATTGTGCTAGGAACATGTCTGCTAAAGGATTGAATGTCGTGATTGACTGATTTGGTAGAATATAAAACCATTGTAAGGCATAATCCTTTAGGTTCTATGGAAATAGCTTGGTAATTAACTATTCATTACATATATAATCTAAGCATGCTATGTGAAAATCTCTCAGATGTGTCTCTAGATAACCTTTGCCATCATAAAGAGTAAGTTTGGGTTGACCAAATCTTGGTAGCAAGGGTGTGGAAATAATGTGAAGTGTTAATGGTGTATTTAGTAAAGTAAAATAATATGATGCCTATGTAGGTATATAAATACCTTTCTCAAGATGTTGCACCTTGGATTGAAGAGATATTGTCTCTTGCACAAGGGCTACCACATTAGGAGATAGGGATGTACTAGTTGTAGTTGGTGGCATGGAAGAAGGTTTGACTACTATAGGGGGTAGTTGAGACATAGTTACCCCTGTAGTGTCATTTACAACTTGATACTCTGAATGATTAGAAGACTCAACTTCCTTAGCCTTTTTGGTTTCCATGATAGATTTAGTGTATGATCTTTAAGCTATTCCTTAATTCTTTCTTTGAAATTTTATAAAACCATATACTTGGCTGAGGACTACTTCATTATCAATAATAGGTGGAAGTGGATAGACAATCCAATATAGTAGTGCATGACCATTGGTGTGTACATCATCATTGTTATTTTCATACTGCTCTTTGTCAAAATTATCCTCATTGAAATTGGTGTAATCTGGATGTGTAGAATCTATGATTAGAACCTGAGTTGGTTGTTTATCCATGGTATATGGTAGAGTTGTAAGAATATAGGTGAATTTAGGAGGATTGCCACTAAGTCTTGCACTTTACCTTAAAGGAAGAGATGCAAGGAACTTAGGTGGCATAAGGAAAACAACTTGGACGATAGTATAAAAAATTAAACTTATTTAATCTAAGCAAATAACTAGAATATGCATGAAAAGGATACAAACTCTGAAACATGTAAGGTGATACCTCAATAAGCAAAAAGGAGCTAATACATGTAACTAGGGATTTTTCAAAAAATATTATTTGAAAAATAAAATTAACTTTTGAATTTGAAATTGATTTTTTGATTTAGATATTCAACTAAAACTGTAGGAAATGATTGAATTAGTCTTGAAAAATAATTGGGAACTAGTTGATGTAAATAGGGTTTGAAAAGAATTTTTTTTAGAATTAGTATGATAATTTTTAAAATTTGTTATGAATTTTTTGAATTTAGCTTTAAAAATTTAATAAAATTTTGAAAATATTTATAAAATTTTCTATGTATTTTTCCTAGTGGTTTGAAAGTGTTTATATGCAAATAGGACCTAGTATGTGCAAACTAGGGTTTGAGTGAATTTATTGAAAATATTTCAATTAATTAATAGTTTTTTTTATTTTTAAATTTAGGAAAAACTAGGAAAATATTGCAAAATATCATAAATAATTAACCCTAGGTTTTAAGGGGTTTTGTGAAAAAATTCAAAGTAAGTCAGGTTCACCAAAATGTTTTATTCTTTTAGGAGATTATGTGTTTAATTTCTAAATAATAAAGGGGTTGAAAATTTTATATCAGTAAATAAATATAATTTAATTAACCTACTAATTTATGTAAATGTATTGTATTTTTACCTTTTCTAAGTATAGTAGGAAATGATAGAGATTAGAACTTAGCTTATTTTAGTTGATCTAGACTAAGAAAAGGCTTGTTATTAGAGTAGAAAGATTGAGAAATAGTCAGAAATAGGTTTTTAGAATTCATTTCTTGATTGGATATGAGCACCAAAAAGAGGACACCCTATTTTTTGGCATTGTAATCCTATTATGGCACTATTTTCTTGAGGTTGAAAGCTTTTTGGGTTCTATTTAGAATGCCTATGTTACCTTATCATTAAAATTTCAGAGTTTGGGACCTTGCAAAGCTTGTTGTGTGCATATGTTAATATTCAAAACTCTTAGGATCTCTTGGTGCTTGAACTTGAATTCAAACTTGGGAAAGAGAGATAAAGGGTTAGTGTGTAAATGATATGCTGGATGCACTTCACACCCTATGTGTGAACACGCTACCTACATACCAATACTCTGAAGAGGGATTAAGCTAAGTTAGTTCTCCCATTGAAGTGCTTAGTGCAATTTGTGTATGATCAATGCAACTAGAATGTGAAATTGGATGTGCTTCAGTTGGCTAAGGACTGGTGCAATTACTTGAGTAGGCTTTGAATAATATTAGAAGGTTGTATGTAAAGAATAGGGAAGAGTGCTTGAGTGTACTTTCTTTTATTATTGCATCTCTCTTGAAAATGAGTGCCCACCCTTCTAAATGGACTTTGAATGGAATTTTGTAGGTAAAAAGATGATCGTGGGTTAAATTAATTCATGTTAAGAAAACAAGGGAAAAGATAAGGAACCAAAAGAATCTAACTGTTAGGACAAAAAGTGAACTTGGACAATAGCACCAAAAATAGGACACCTTGGGATCTAGTGCTTCTATCTGATTTGGACATTATTGTCTAGTGTGGAAAATACCTAGGGGGATGGATTTGGGATTGCATGGGCTACTGGGTCTAAAAAATCTAAGTCTAAAAAGCTTTGGATGACTGGGAATTAGTGAAAGAAGTAGCCTAGAAGGGTTATGTGAGCCAATAGGAGGACCTATGGATTAGGTGTCTTATCCATACTGAAGTTGTTTAATTTCATATTTTACATGACTAAAGTGAATTATAACACCAAGTACATGTCCTTACCTTGGAAAATGAGGCTTATAAGTGTTGGATGGATGCTAATGACTTACATAGTAACCCTTTCTCGAATACATTTATAAAATCTTCATTGCTTAAAATTTTATAGATACCATCATTGCCTCAATCTGATGGAATTGGAGATACATTCATACATATTCAAGACTTTCAGAAGGCTTTGATATCACATATGAATCCTTTGAGTCTACTTAAGTTGTTCCAATAGACACTAGTGGGTAATGTAAAAACTTGATTCTTTCATCTACTACCTATTAGTTCCTTGCAAACATATGATGATTTAGAGGAGGAATTTATCATATATTACATAAAAAACATGGGCTCTCATGTTGCATATGAGAAACTTGACACATTGCATTAAAATACTTCAAATCTAGTTAGTGATTATATCTTTTGATTTAAGACACACATGTTAAGATTTATCTATAAACCAACCAACTTATAGATTTAGCATATCTTTATTAAGGGGATTCATCAACCCCTCCTAGAGTATATATTATATCAGACATATTCCTCTTTTAGACACTTATGTTATATAGTTCTAATCTTGGATACAAAATTAGGATTGACTAAGTCAAATTCAGTTGATCAAGTTACTCTAGAATTCACAATATTGCCTCCATCTATAGCTCCTAGAAGACAATATCCACCATGTCCAAAACAATATAGGAGACCATAACTAGTTAATCAACTAGTTAGGAGTAAGGAGCTAGTTTCTAGAGTAACACACATAGTATGCACCATAGAAAATAGTAGTAGGGCACCACTATAGTTTGATTTAGAGTGGGATAACCCATATATCATATTATCAACACTACTAGATAGGATATTAATTACATTACCTTATACTCATCAATGATATTCACATCTCTTACATAGACAACTACATCAACCCTTTTGGAACTATCATCATATCCATGGACACAAAGATAATGATTGTTATGGACTCAAGGATTGCATTAATAGATGTGTTAATAATGTTATCATAGTATTCATACATGGGGCATTGAGATATCCTCCATCATAGCACCATAGACCTCATTCATCCACTATTGAGTCATCCTAGGACATTTTTTCATAGGAATCATCAGTCACTCATTGTGAGAGTAATGTGGTTTCTAGGATAGAGCCTCACAAGATATCTCCTATCCCACCTACTCAGAAGGTTTAGAGACCACTATAGTGAGAGAAACCTACATATAACAATATAGTTTAAGGAATAGATAGTTCAGTCCCATATACATATCTAACACAATCATAGGCACCATAGCAGAGTACCTCTCTAAACAAATATTCACTACAACTAATTTTTTTGGGTCCTATCTCATGTAATAACCCACTATGACTAAGATTAGATGAACCCACATCACAAAGTAATACTCTAAATAGATATTCACAATGGTTGAGTTTTTAGGGACCTATCTCACATAGTAATCTTCTATGGTTAATATTAGATGATCCATTATCATAGGTTATAGTTCAATCTTGATCTATTGCTCAGTCATATACATCACAGTAGAGGCCACAGGGTGTTATTTCACATAGCAATCCACTATGATTATGGATAGATGAGCCTCCTTCACAGCACATAGTTTCAATTATACATCCATTGAGATTGCATCTTATAGAGTCTCCACATATAGCTAAAAGTAGTGCACCATAGATAGTATCAAATACAAGCCATGTTCTTACATAGCATGAGAAGTATGAACACTTATTTAGTTGGTCATCAGGGTTCAGAAAGTGATATGACACAAATTCATACTAGTATTAGTTCATAGCTTCACTTAGTGGGTAATGATGGATCCAAATGACTATCTACCCTTTGTGTTCTTGAGCCACCTACTTAGAGGGATTAGACACATAGTCTAAACATTGACTATCACATGCATGAACACCTAGATTCACTTAGTGGGTGATGATGAAGCCAAAGGGTCAACCTTTGTATCCTTGAGCCACTCTAGGGGAATTGAGCACAAAGGGATATGTATAGAGTGATATCTTACATCCCCTTCTACTAGAAACTAACATTCCTAGTTATAAATAACCATACCTAGCCAAATCAAATTATTTAAATCCTGATCTTACCAATATCTTATTTTACCAATCTTAAACCAACTCACATTCCCAAATAAATTTACAAATTACAAAATAACAAAGTTTTAATCACATATAATTCAAAATCAAACATTAGCATCACACTTGTCAACAAAAAAAATCAAATCACACCCAAATAAAATTTTACCAAACATATGCAACCTCAACATCAATGTCAAATCAACTATTTCTAATCAACCATTTGCAATAAATATACCAATTTATTCCAAAATCCATAACATAATATGCCTGACTCAAAATAAAACCAATATATATATATATATATATATATATATATATATATATATATATATATATATATATATATATATATATATATATATTGAGTTTTCAAAATATATACAATGTATCAAATACAGTCAGTCATGAATGGGCATCTAACCCTCACTCCCAATATCACTCTCCCCACAAATACTAGTCCCATAATCCACCCTAACACTTGATGGCCCTACACCTCCTCAAACTATCACATGCCTCTTGCAATGACTCTTACTTTAGTAGCCAACCATGCTCCTCATGTAAATCCACATATCACCTCTGAAGGTCAATCCTCATGCTAATATAACTAAAATTAGGAGGAAGCATCCTATGCCTATCCATCTCAACCTTAGCTCATCTCTCTCTCTCCTACTACCCTAACATATGCAGTTATTGCTATAACAACCCTATCAAACAATAAATACTAGTTGTGACCATCACTCGCTTTATCAATCCCTCTTCCACCACATCATCAGGTACATGTTGTGTAAGCTCTTAAAGTTTTAACTCAATAATGGTGTCCTAATAATCTTCATCTCCACCCCCCATCCTAGCCTATGTTTTATCTTGAGTACCTCCCACTCCACTTGCACATAAAGTATGACACTATGTTAGCTATATACTTTTTAATCAAACTAAAAGCATAAATTTATACTCAATTCAAATATAATCACTACATCATCAACCACACATATCATGTATACACCCTAAATTGGTTAAGTAACCACACATATCATGTCATTTCACAGTCCTTTTTACAAGAGACTTGGACTAGAGAATATGAGCTTTGATCACATTAGCCATGTCTTTTGTTTTACTAGTCTTGGTCTTATTTTAGGCTTGAGTCACTTTTTTTTTCCATAACTTATCATCTGAAACCTTTTAACTAATCATTCCACCTTAGACAAATAGTGTTCCCCATGCTAATCTTGTTTCCCTAGGTCTTGAGCCTGTAGAATAGAAGCAATGGGATTGGACTATAGTGTTGGAACCTATGGTATCCCATTTTTAGTGCTCCTATCCTTTTGGATTTTGAGTCCCAATAGTCATTTCTACTTTCTCAAGAGGTCCTAAACCCTTCTTAGCCCCTTCCTTAAATTTTGTGTGTCTTTTAAATGTTAGATAATGCGAACAAAGCTCCAAAATTCAAAATAAAGAGTCTCCTATATAAATGACTTCACAAGGCATTTTATATCTAGCACTTACTACTTTGGCACACTAAGTAATTAAGAATAAGTCAAGAGTATATCTCAGCATTTTGCATCACAAATAGATTTGCATGTTTGATCAAGGAAGGGCTTAGGAAAAAGTTCATTCTTATATCTACCATATGTGTTGATTATGCACATTCCCTAAGGTAAAACTAAATTTGATCTGAGACCCTAACTTGAGGGTTAATTTAGATAGTGATCAAGATAGTAGGGGTTCTATTTAGTGCAATCATACTTCCCCTAACCTAGTTTTTCCCCTTTTTGTTTTTGATGTGTTTATTATTTCATGTGTGTAGATAAACCTAGGGTTTTAAGATTAAAACATCTCTACAATGAATGCTATTTACATTCAACATTTAAAATTTCATAGGCAAGATCACACAAGAATAACACAAAGAACTCAAAAAAATTAGGTCTCTATGGGTAGTTTGGACAACAATAATAGGAGTGGAAAATAGTTCCAGAACCTAGGGTGTCCCATTTTTGGCTATCTTATCCTTTCATCAAATAAAATCTAGATCCAGGTTCATGACATCTTCCTAGTCTTGCACAACAATTTTTAGGCTTTGAAACAATTGTCTCAGTCTATTTTTCTAGATAAGTTACTTCTCTTCCCTATGTAATTAATTTTATCAAATTGATATAAATTTGTATTTTACTATATTTGATTAGATTTCATCCCTTACTCCAGACCCTTTATTATTTAAGAACTAAACACTAGTTTCCTAAAAATAATAAAATAGAAATCATTTAAAATTATAAAATCATTACCTTTGTTTTCTTAATTTTATGTATATTTACTATTTTGGATTTATTTAGGTCAATTGAAAAATCATAGACATAAATCATGGAATCAAAAAATCAACTATGAAATCATTGTTATCCACATTGAAATCATCTCAACTTTTGAAATAGGTAACTATGTTTTGGAATTTCATGAATATATAAGAATAATTATTTTAAAATTCAAATTAATTTCTATTTATTTTCCTACATTCTATCTAACCTATGATAATTTTACATTTTTACTTAACTATGTAGCTAAAATTTTGTAACAAAGACTATTTTGTCTATTATTTTTGTGGTTTTTTCTTACTTTTTTTTTAGTTTCTCTTGAATCTAAGTCAAAATAAACTCTCTAACAAATCATTTTTAGGATGTTAGTCAAACAAATTTTTAAAAAAGGCTAAAACAAAACAAGATCTTTCTATTTTTGCTACTAATGTTTTATTCTAGTTTTCATTTTCAATTTCTAGTAATGAGCTCATACTTGATTTATTGGAGTTAATTATTTTTTTTTTCCAGCATTATGTTTATTTTGTGAAAATATGAATGCTCTTCCCTTGGCATCATAATGGTGATGATACTTAGGAATCAAAAGTAATTTCATAACTTTTATGTTACCAAGTTATGTTTGTCTATGCTCTTTCCTTGACATCACATTGGTTACGATACATGGAAATTAAAAAAAAAACATTAAATTTTTTATTTATTTTTGTATAGGCTCTGTCAACCATAAATTTTACCACCATAAGATAGGTCAAACCCTATTTTTTGATGGGGTATAGAGATTGTGCTATGCCCTTAATCGTTAGTATGTCTAGGGATATGTGTAGCTAACTTGTGACATGTATAACCATTTTGCATATTATTTTATATTTATTTATGAATTTATATGCTTATTAGGTTAACCTATGGGTTTTCCATGTCCTTAGTAGACTATATATAGGAGGTAGTGTTAATTTTTCATCATCACATCAGAGTATTCATTTCTTATTAGAAACATTTAGGAGCATGCCCACTTGATGTGGCTTATCTATTATTCATATTTTTTTATATATTTGCATATAATTATGATATATTATTGTATTTATTCTTATTTTTTAAATTAATATCATTCCAATTAGTATTATCGCATTAATTTGATCCATAATCATGTTGAAAACCCTAGATCTTAAAATTTGGATAGATCTCTCAAATGGTTTTAATGGAGTTAATAAATAATTCAAGCAAACTTACATTTAAATTTCATCTCATTTGGATTTGTGTTTCAAAATTTATTTCCATTTTAAGCTTTTTCACAAATTTTCTCCATAGCTCGCAATTCGTAGATATTTTCAAATTTATTTACATTTTTGGAAATCTTATAAAAAATTAGTTTGGATTTATTTTTTGATATTTGTGATTAGAGTCTGACATATTTAAAAGCATTTATTGTCAATTTTTTTTTAACAAGGTAAAATAAGGTTCAGCATCAAGCCTTCTTATTGCTAGTCATAACACTGAAAGACAAGGGAAAGGGAAAAACACCCCTAAAAATACTTTAGGTAATAACATGGAGTCTGAAACCTATAATATGATTTCTCAAATTTATTCAAATATACATACCCTGATGTAGAAGGATGTGAAAGTTAAAACTCAAATGTTAGCAATGCAAATGGAGCTTAATGGCATGAATAATCAATTGTAGTAGATCATGACATAACTAGATACTATTTCATCTCATTTTCCACTTAACAACCCTCAACATTTTCCTTCTGGTACTCTTCCTCTCAACATTAACATCACCAATATGGGGGTGAAACCAATATTATCAAACGTGTACTTTTACAAGTTTTATGGCAAGGATCCTCTCACTTAAATCACTCAAATTCAAAATATATTTGATCTACACCAAACTCCTAGCTCTTAGAAGGTGGTCATGGAATCTCTATATCTAGAACCTGAGCCATTCATTTGGTATCATTAGTTGTGTGTTCAAAAGAAAACTAGTGTTCCTATTACATGTTCAGTATTCTCTGATGATCTCATGTCTCACTATCAGGATAATGTTTTTGAAAACTACTTTAACTAGTTAGCCAATTTGAGACAAATAAGAATAGGAAAGGATTATGTTCATCATTTTTAGAATCTATCCTTACGTGTGGATGACACCAGTAAGGCAAATCTGACTAACCTTTTTTGGGGTAAACTAAAATATAATATTCAATTAGAGGTTCATATGTTTAACCCCACAACTATATTCAAAACTATACCAAGGGCATGCCTAGTAGAAGAAAAATATATGAAAAAATTTGATCCTTTCACTATTAGTCGAGAATGGACCTTCCCAAATCCATCACTACTTTAACCTACCAGATTGACACTATAATAAATTAAGGATAATCATGCCAAAGTATTATGTTATAATTGTGACAATAAATGGAGCAAAGGTCATTATTATGTTGGAAATAATTTATTTTACATTGAAGGGGATAATGAAGATGAAGAAGATGAGGATGCATTTGGTGAGGGTTTTGAAGGATTTAAAGATGAAGCTATAGATTATTAACTTACTATCTCATTTTATTACCTTGTAGGTATTTCTAATCCTTAGACTCTTAATGTGGTGGGTTTAATTAATAAATAAAAGGTCATGATGTTGATTGACTCAGGTAGTACACATAATTTCATCAATAGTAAGTTGGATACTCATTTAAATTATCTCATCTACCCATCCGTAGAATTTCAAGTGATGATTATAGATGGTCATACAATTAATTAATCTAGAAAATTCCATAGTATTAACTTAGCAATGGGGGACAATTTTTTATCTCCTATGTTTTATATTCCTATGGGTAGGACTGACATTATTTTGGGATTACAATTTCTCAACACATAATGTACTATTGAGATGAATTTCCAAGGACTATTCGTGCATTTTTATTCTAAAATCAAACTAATGGAATTGGAAGGATTAAGATTTAAATCTCTACAAGTGGTTAGTTCACATCAGATGACCAAGATGTTGAAAAAGGTGCTGAAGGATTTGTGGAAAGATTGTTTTCCTTTGATGTTCAGAAAATTGAGTATACCCATCTTGATTTACAACAAATATTATATGAACATTTGATTGTTTTTGGCCCCATGCCAAAATTTCTTCCTCCTAGCCATACCCACGATCATGTCATAAAAATAATTCTTGGAAGTATGCCACCCAACATTAGACCATACAAATATCTTTATGCTTAGAAGAGTGAAAATGAAAAAATTGTATAAGAGTTTTTGGTGATAGGAATCATTAGCCATAGCCAAAGTGAATATTTTTCTCTAGTAGTCATGGTGCAAAACAAGGATGAAACTTGGAAGATGTGCTTAGATTATAGAGAGCTCAATAAGTTCACTATCAAAGATAAGTTTCCTATTCCTATAATGTATGATTTATTAGATGAATTACATGGTACTATTTATTTTACAAAATTAGATCTTTACTCTGGGTATCATCAAATTTGGATCTATGATGAGGACATTCCTAAAATAGTTTTTTTTACTCACAAAGGCCATTATCAATTTTTGGTCATGCCTTTCGGTATCACCAATGCACCATCCACATTTTAGAGTTTGATGAATATGGTTTTTAGGCCATTTTTAAGAAAGTTTGTACTTATTTTTTTATGACATCTTTATTTATAGTAAAAATTGGGAATACTGCTTATAGTATGTGAAATAGGTACTCTCAGTTCTCAAGCAACATTGGTTGTATGCTAAACCATCCAAATGTGCTTTTGGAGTCTAGGAAGTGGAATATTTGGGGCATATTTTATCATGTGAGGGAGTAAAATTTGATCCTAAAAAATCCAATACATCATGGAGTGGAAGATTACAAAGACACTTAAGAAATTAAGGGTATTTTTGGGGCTAAGTAGTTACTATCACAAGTTTTTCAAACACTATGGTAGTATTGCATCACCACTCACTTCTTTGTTAGAGAAAGACTCCTTATAGTGGATTGATATAGCTAGAAAGGGATTTAAAAAACTAAAAATGGCTATGGACACCACCCTGGTATTGGATACTACATATTTTTTTAAAACTTTTGTGGTTGAATGTGATGCATTTGGATATGGTATGGGTGCAATACTCATGCAAGAGGTTAGGCCCATTACCTTTGAAAGTTATCAATTGAAGGGTAAAATTAGGCTCAAAATCATCTATGAGAAAGAGATGATGAATATTCTACATGGAGTAAAATAATGGAGACCTTATATATTGGGTCATCACTTTTAGATAAAGATTGATCATGATAACCTTAAATATTTTTTAGAACAATGGTCATCTTATAAAGAACAATAAAAAGTGGTGATAAAAATGTTATTTTTTAATTTTGAAATATTGTACAAGAAAGGAGAATAAAATGTGGTGACTGCTGCACTATCCAAGCATGATGAACCAATTAAGGCATTATTATGTGCCATAAC
This sequence comes from Torreya grandis, assembly GCA_037957365.1. NCBI lineage: Eukaryota > Viridiplantae > Streptophyta > Pinopsida > Cupressales > Taxaceae > Torreya > Torreya grandis. The sequence goes on from JARHVA010002147.1 coordinate 1,004,271, forward strand.
CATTTGGTAAGTAGACTAGATCAAGGAAGAAAGGTTAAAATGGGAGAATAACATTATTTCCCATGCATTGATTCAAAATCTACAATAGGTTTTAGATGATATTGAAAAGTTTAAATGGAATGGGAATGCTTTATGGTACAAAGATAAATTATATATGTGTCATAATTATCTTCTCAAATAGAAAATACTTTAAAAAAATCATGTGTCTCCATGTGGTAGTCACTTAGGTTTTTTGAAAACCTATCATATAGTTAAGAATGAAAGGACTCAAGGGGGATGTACAAAAATATGTGGCTAAATGTATGGTCTATCATCAAAATAAAGGTGAAACCATTAAAACCCCAAGTCTTTTATAGTTCTTATCCATTCCTAGTCAATGATGGCAAGAGGTATCTATGGATTTCATTACAGGGTTATCATAATCTGAAGGTAGAAATGTTGTCATGGTTATTGTGGATAGACTCACAAGGTATGCTCATTTTTTTCTTTATCTCAACCATTGGTGGCTAGTACAATAGCTTCTAGCTTTCTCAATATAGTTCAAAAATTACATGGTACTCCCAAGATTATTGTTAGTGATCAAGATGCCATATTCACTAGTAATTTTTTGAAATAATTATTTTCATGTTTGGGAACCCAATTGGATCATATCTCATCCTATCATCCTTAATCTAATGGAAAAAATGAGGTAGTTACTAAGTGTTTGGAAGAGTAACTTTGTTGTTTTGTGTCAGATAAATAGTATAAATGGGTAAAGTGGCTTCCCTTAGTTGAATGGTGGTATAATACTTCAATTTATATTTCATCCAAAATGTCTCATTTTATGGAATTTTATGGATACCATACTCCCCTCACTTCACCATAAAATTCCCACCCAAAGGTGCATGTAGTGGAGGAACACCTTCAACATCAATAGGAAATCTTTGCTAGTTTACATGAAGATTTAGCTTTGGCCCAAAATCACACATAAAAATAGGTAGATTAGCATAGGAGTGAGAGGGATTTTGAAATTGGTGATTGGGTCTTTTTTCACTTTCATCCATATAATTAAATGTCCTTGAAGCAACAGAGAAATGATAAAAAACTATCTCCCAAGTATTATGGCCCTTATTAGATCTTGTAAAAAATTGGTAGTGTGGCCTACATGCTATAATTTCCTCCATCCACTTGAATTCATCTATTATTTCATGTATCTTGCCTACAATCAAATCAAGTTAGTATAATTATAAGAGGAAGGGAGAGTTATTCTTGATCATAAAGTGGTGCTTCAAACATGTACTAGGTCGCTCTGGTCTAGACTGATTATAGAGTATCTAATCAAATGAAAGAATCTACCTTATAAATATTATACCTAGGATGATTAATCATTCATGCATCAACATCTGAGATTTATTAAATGTTGAGGAAATGTTGTTTTTAAGGAGAGGGGAATGCTTCACGCTTAACCATTGTTGTGTCTAGGGATATGTGTAGCTGACTTATGGATTACATAATGCTTTTGCACATTATTTTACATTTATCTATGTATTCATATACTTATTAGGTCAGCATAGGGGTTTCCATAGCCTTGGTAAACAATATATAAGAGGTAGGGTTAGTTGTTCATCATCACATCAGAGTATTCATTTCTTATTACATGCATTTGGGAGGTTGCCCCCTCGAAGTGGCTTATTTGTTATTCATATTTTTTACTATATTTCCATATCATTAAGATATATTATTGTATTTATATGTATGTGGTGAAGTAATATCATTCCAAATTGAGTGACAACAATTTCAAAGGCCTTAGTAGTTATGTGTTTTAAGCACACCATGATGTGAGGGGATTTCATGCTCTAATAGCTAAAGCTTTAAAATTTTCCTTGAAGTTTGATTGTTGATTATATTGGGCACATTGGGACTAAACCCAATAGTGTGCATCTACTTAATTATCTTCTTCCACTGATTATATTTTAGATAATTTTGTTCAAACTTTAAGCCTAAGAAATCCATTTTATCCATCTAACTCATGGTGCACCAAGAGGAGTGTATTGCCTAGGGAAGTTACTTTCCTTGCACACTTGAAAATTAAATTAGTGGGCCATGGGAATGGAAGTATCTTCCATGGTTAGTTTATTAAAATATTATGCCATAGCAAATATAATGGAAAAATAAGTGACATAGAAATCCCTCAAAGTATTTAAGTCCTTTTACCTATATTTTCACATTTTTGTGTAATTCCTTGATTATTTAAATTAGGACTTTATTTTTTATTTCCTTGTGATTTACCACATGATTTAATATCCTTGATTAAAAATATATTTTTTTAATCTTAAATCTATCAAAACATCTTAAAATAAAATATTCCCAAAAATTTGAATGTAATTAGTTTAAAATTATATTTTTCTAGTCACTTTGGTTATTATTCTTAGTTTAAATTTTTCATTTATTTGAGTCAAATTCCTTCTCCCTAGGGATGCCTCCTATCAATAGGCAAATGGACATGCTTAATAATCCTAATTCAATGGATGAGCCATTTGATCATGACCCTTTTCAATTCATAGGCCAAGTGCATCATGTATAAATATATGAAATCATTGAATAAGAAGAAGTAGGAGGCTTACCAATATGAGGGTATCCCCAAAACTACCCAACATCCTCCCTCCTTTGACCAATTCATCATTTCTAAAAAAAACAAATTCTTACTTCAAGTTTTGGGCTTAGGAGTAAAATTTCCACCTAATTTTGATGTACAAAACTTGAAATACTTGATTGAAAGTAAAGATCCTTTACCTTTCACTCATGATCAATCTACATCTCAAAATTATTTTGAGGGTATAAATTCCCTTGTATCATCCTCAAATCCTAATCCCCAAGTCTCTCAAGGCAAAGGGAAATATATACTACATGAGGAATCATCCCAAACAAGTCATGGATTATCTACAAAAGTCCATGCACCCAATGGTAACCAATAGATAATACATTTTTAATCTCATCAACCAACTAATCCTTTTGGTAATCCTAATGTGAATGTGAATCCTAGTTTATCTTCACATATTTATCCAAATAATACAAGTTTAAACATGCATTCAAACTCACCAATCATCAACCCAACCAACAAAAACATAAATCTTTATTCAAATTTACCAATCACATAATGAACCAATCCATAATTGAGATGCATTTAGGTTTATCCATTCCAAATTTGACTACCAAAAATTTGATTGTACATCCAAGTTCATAAGGTCATGGTCAAATCATTCTAATTTTCAATCTCCATTCAAACTTAAAAATCAACCTAAATCAGAGTCTCTAAGGCTCACCCATCATTACCAATCTAAATCAAAATTAGAGATTCAACAATCATTTTATCTCACCAATCCAACTATCTAATCTAAGTTTCAACATTAATTCATATATGCTGAACAATCCTAATTTAACTAGTGGTTTACCAAATCAATTTTCTCATCCCAATACTCTTGGATTGGCTCCACCCAATCCAAATCTAACTACAATTAATTTTAATCCCAATCTAAATATAATTAATATTAATATCAATCCAACTCTAACTAATGATAATTCCAATCCAAACCCTTACATTAACTCCAACCCAAATCCTAACATACATATTAACCATATGAATAGCTCATATCCAAATCAAAATTTAAACTAACTAATTCAAATAACCCCAACTTTAATGTAGACCTTAATCCCAAAAATTTAAACATAAATCCTAACCATAAACTTAACCAAAACTAATATAACATAAACCAAAATCCACCTCAACTAAACCAAGCTAATTCTAACTTAAACACAGGTTCTAACCCATCCAATCTAAAGTACAACATAACTCCATAAAAATTCAATCCTAACTTGTTTGACTAGTCAAACCTTGTTTATAACACTAACCTAAATCCCACAAAATTTAAAACCAATCCTCCACTAATAAACTCAACCTCTAACACCAATACAAGTCAATCAAATCCAAACATTCACTTTGTAAATAATCAAAACTTTGGTTTTAACAATAATCTAAATCAAACAAATTTTGGTTTCAACCCTAATTCAAACCTAAAAATTGGGTTTCAATTCTAATGGAAATTTAACAAACCTTGGTTATAACATTAATCCTAACCTTTTTTTAATCTAAAAAATGTTAACATTACCAACCAATCTCCAAATAACTTTAACCAATAACCTAACCAATTTCTACAAATCCAAACTAGCAAAAACCAATTCATTGGTCAACCTTCCAACTCTATAATCAAAAAAGTCAAATGAACCAATTATCTCCATAACTTATATAGAAGTTCCAAAACATAAAAGATATAGTTAAAGGCTTACAATATGGTTCTTACTCTAAGTAAAAACAATTCAACTATGACGAAATTTGTTCATATACTTGTGATTTAAGTATAATGACAACACTTTTTCCAAAATACTTCAAACTCCAAAAATTAAATAAATATAAAGGTAAAGGAGATCCCAAATAATACATAACAAGATTCTATCATTCATGTGAATATAGTGCTTCTATAAATGAGTATATGTTGTGATTCTTCTCACTAAATATTGGGGGTCAAACCCTTGAATGGTTATCATGTCTTCCAAAAGGATCTATCGTTACTTTTGAGGACCATTTAGAGAAATTTGTTTGCCACTTTTTCTATAACATCAAAAAATATTTGACCACTTTGGATTTACAAACTACCAAACAATGCAATGGCAAAACCTTTTCTTCCTCCCTATAGAGATGGTGATCAATGGCAAGTCATTTTACATGGTCATTTCTAAAAACCAAACTTGTGGCCATATTCATGAATAATTTAAAATTAGACCTAGGAAATAATTTATTACTCCTTTACCCGAGATCATTTGATGAAATCATTGAAAATGGAGGCCAAGTTGAGAGAACATTAATTAATAGGGGTGTGATCAAAATATATAAACTTGATAATAACTCCTCTAAACCAATACAAAACTTAAAAAAATCACAAGGAATGAGAATATTTTTGGATATGGTGTGAATAATGTTAAGTAGATTCAAAACCATCCAAATAAAACACAAACTTACATTCAACCTATCAATAACATAACTATTCCCATTGGACAACCTAGACAAGGAAGACCTAAGCATAAACTCACTCAATTGGGTGAAAATTATGAAAATATTTTCCAAAATTTGGCCCATGCTAACATGATAAATTGGCATAAAACCAAACCATTTGATGAAAATATTTCTTAACCCAATTGGTATAAATAAGATGAATACTATGAATACCATAGGATAAAAGGACATTTTACTAATCAGTGTATGTGCCTTAAGAATTATGTTTAATACCTCATTGATAGATGGTATATAGTGATTAAAAATCAAACATCCAAACTATCTAACCACAAAAAAAAATTGGTATATAAAAAAATCCATTGCCCAATCATGAATAATGAAAATAAAAGCAAAATCAAGAAGAACCAGAAGCTAGTAATATCAATCAAGCTAGTCATCCCTTCGACACTATAGTCAATAGTGTTTTTTTTATGAACAACCATGTCAAAGTAATTATTTTACAATCCCAATAATACATCACTACTACAAGGAATAAAAATCTTACTATTCCAAGTGCATCATCATCTAATGTTGTACTTGAATTCAACATTAGTGATTATCTTGATAGGACACATGCAAATATTTTTATATTAGAACTTCTCAATAAATCACCTATATATAAAGATATATTGTATAAAAGTATTAAAAAGTATAGCATCCCTTAAGACATAATTATTAAAAACTTACAAGCATTAGTATCTAATTTGTGAAATAATAACCAAGTAAAATTTGACCAATCTAATGTTTCTCCTTTGGAATCGATTCATAATCTTCCATTATACATAGAGGTTATCATTTTTAGGCATAAGGTAAATAAGGTGCTTATAGATGATCATCCATAATTAAATCTATGTATAATATGGCTAATAAAACACTAAGGATATCTGTAGTCATATAAAATGAAAAAATTGGTAACTTGAGTGTGGCTTGTGACACCCAACCCATAGGTCCCTCATGATTGATTTTATGACCCTCATAGGTATTTTTTCACTAATTTCCCAATAATTCATTTCCTTTTAGACTTGATCCTAGCTCAACCAAACTGATCTTTCTAAGACAAATCCAGCCCCCTATGTCTCATCAACTCAGGATAGTAGTGCCACACTTGGACTATAGTAGTGATGCCACTCCTATTTGCTTTCAGTTCTCCTATCCAAATACATTTTTTATCCCAATAGTTAGTTTATTTTGGCTCCTCATCCTTCTCTTTATCAACCTAATGTGATCACATTCAACCCATGACCAATAGAACCCTATAACATCCCATTCAAAGATCATTTGGAAAGGGTTGCCAATTATCACTAAGCAAGCAAGAATACAAGCCAAAATACTAAAGAAATCTTCCTTATTTCTACATATATGAATCTACTACACTTACAAGCTTATTCAAATCCTTACACCAGTCCCTAGCCACCTCAATCACATCTAGTTTAGCATTTTGCATATTCGTACACTCTATTGCAAAAATCACATCAAGTGAGAGAACTACATATGGATTGATCCCTCTTCAGAGTATTAGTATGTAGGCAATGTGCCCATACAAGGGGTGTGGGTACACATTTAGTGAATATTACACACACTAACCCCCCCTCTTTCTCAAAGTTTGTCAAAGCATAATGTAGTATAGGGTTTGAAGACAAAATCTACTCTATAGGGAGTTCTACAGACTTCTAACTACTAAAAATTCATAGACAGAGTCACATAGACCTGATGAACAAAAACCAAAAAGCTCAAATCTCTAAGAAAACAATGATAGTGGTGGAATATAGTACTGGTGCCACTCCTATCTACTTATTTGTTCCTATCCAATCATTAAATGAAAGTTAGATTCTAGTTTGCAATAGTGTCCAAGTCTTGCACAATGAATTTCAAACATTGTCTCAGTTGTATCGATCAATTTATAGATAAGTCTTCTTTTCTACCTCTTATTACTATTTCTAGAAAGATCAAAATTGCAATCTAATATATATAAATCAATAGCTTAATTATTGCATATTGATTTCTAATTTTACTAGTCAGACCCTTTAACTAAACTAGGAATAATACACTAATATTCTCAAATAGGTAAAAATATTTGGTGAACTTGACTTACTTCATTTGCACATATAAACTATATAAACCCTAGCATAAATTTCCTATTATTTTTTCTTATATTTTTATAATTTTTCACTTGAATAATAAAATCATAAATTAGAATTAAATTTTAAAATTTCATAGTAATTTTAAAATAATTTTCTTTCAAACCCTAGTTGTCCATATCAGGTCTTAGTATTTTCCTAGTAATTTTCCAATAATTTTTTAAATTTTTATTATCATATCAAAATCAAAAATTCACTTCAAAATTCAAAATTCAATAGTAATTCTCAAAAAAAAAAAAAAATCAAAACCCTAGTTGTATTTACTAGGTCTCTCTAGATCACAATTTTTCCAATAAATTTTTGATTTTTTACTTGCATACATAACTTATAAATTAACTTGAAATTTCAAATTTTCATAGTAATTTTTCAAATAATTATCTTTCAAACCCTAGTTGTATCTACTAGGTCCCATTACTTTTTGACGTATCACCTTACATGTTTGTGAACTTCATATCCTTTTTATAGAATTTACAATTAATTGTTTTATGACTTTACATTTCCTATATTCAATACTTTTATTTTCTATCACTTTACTTGTTACAAATTATTACAAAAAATTCAAGCAATTTTCAAATTATTTTCCTACTTTCATAATGGCCCAATACACTAGTTTTGATGAAAATGATAATAGGTAACTTAAATAACTCTTAACTAAACACCTTAACATGCAAGATGACATGCTTAAAATAATACAAGAACAACAAAGAGTGAACAATGGTCAATCTTCTCAAACCATAGAGCATCCAGTTGAAAATAACACAATGGGGGAAACTATATCTCAAAAACACCATATAGTAGCCCAACCTTCCTCTATGCCACTGTCTATATCTATTACATCTTTATCTCTTGATGTATAAGCCCTTGTGCAAGAGATACAATCTCTTCAATCTAAGGTGTTACATCTTGAACAAGGTTCCTCTAAACCTGCATAGGCTTTGGATTATTTTGCTTTACTACATACACCATTGGCATGTCACATTTCTTCTACACCCTTGTCATAATGTTTTTTTCAACCCAAGCTCACTCTTTATGATGGCAAGGGTGATCTAGAGACACATTTGAGAGCCTTTCGCATATCATGCTTTGAATATGTACCAAATTATTGGATAATAACCAAGACATTTCCATGAATCCTAAAGGATTATGATCTAAAATGGTTTTATAGTCTACTAAATTAGTCAGTCAATGCATTCAATCCTTTAACCAACATGTTCCTAGCTCATTTCAGCATTAACATTGGTGAAAAGGTTTCATACGTTACACAATAGAAACAAAGGTTAAATGAGCATCTTATAGATTATGTTATTTGATATAAGACTCTCTTGGCTAAGATTACTATCCTCATGGTCGATCAAGAGTTATAATATCTCTTCAAACAGAGTCTTCTATGAGCTTTGCATGAATCAATTATGTTCAAAAGATCCTCTTCCTTCACTGAATTATGTCACACACTAAAGGAAAGAGAAGTCAACTTAATTTCAATGGGAAAACTTAAGTACACAAGTATCTCAAAAAAATAAATAAGGGTACTAACAAAGTCCCATATAAAGTCAAGGTCAATGATATCAAGACTTAGAATCAACCTACAGTCAATGCAACTTCAGAGACCCCTCAATGTGTGGTTTTATGAACACCTCCTTGATGTACATTTACAAATATACTAGTTTTTACAACTAGAGTTTTATACAAACTATTGGAGTGTAACATCATATCTCTCTCTCGTATTCAAGAAGTTAACCCAACAAAGCCTTTTCCATGGCGATATGATCAGCATGCATTTTTTGAGTTTCATAGGGAACTAGACCATATAATAAATAGATGCATTAGTTTGAGACATAAGACATAGGATTTGATAGATGGAAATCATATTGATCTTGGTACTTCAATTAAGCCTCGTCAGGAAAAGGAAACATAGGATAAAAGTTTAAAAATCTTCTCAAATCCCTTTTTGAAGCTTTCTAAATAAGAGATAGGGGACACATCAGCAGTTCACCATAAATATCATGCACATATACCATTAGATACATATATGTCACCTTCAGTTGAGACACATCCTTTGAGAAACATGATTGGTGTATACAATTCTAGATTTCTATCTAGACCTTCCATCTCCTTCTCAGAATAAGAGATCATCGAGGATGATTCAGATTATCATGCACTCTTTATCAAAGTTTACATTCAAGGTATGTGCATGAAGTTGGGGAACAATTCCATGGGAATTTTAGGTAATGAAATCACATTATTAAATAATACAATCACATTATTTAATTAATGTGATCACTTTATTGAAATTATGGCTCAATAATTATTGAGCCATAACATATATGTGTTATTTAGAAAATAATAACATGCAAGTGTTATTTTAAATTTAAACAATGTGTACACATTGTATAATGTGTATGTGTTGTATAATGTGTACGTATTATATAGTCCACTATACAATATGCACACATTTATTTGTTATAAGTCCAAAACTAACTCCACAAGAATTTGGGAGTTGCACGTGAAGCCAACTTTGTCCATAAGCTTATATTTTCTACTCTAAATGTCAAGTATAAGTTTATATTTATAATGTTAATCTATTATACTTTAAGTTTATTTTAGTAAATATAATAAATTAGGGTCACTCAACATCTAATAGATTTGGTCTCACATTTGCACACCTTACAATGTGGAAAATATTTTTTCAAAATCTAATCAGGTCAGTAGTTAGGCATTTTCAAAGTCTAAACATTAAACTTAGGGATTTTAAGACATAACTTTTACAATTGATATCCATATTTAGTAAACATATAGTCATTTTTTAGGTTTTTGTGTTTTTTGAATTGATTTATAGCATTTCTAGGAGTCTTAGGTTTATCAAAATTAAAGTTTTCAAACCACTCACTTTGAAATTGATGCAAAGTGGTGTTATTAGTGTATCATAACTCACATTGATGACCTACACACATCAAATAACTACTTTATGTTAATTTCACTTGTTCATCATCCTTCCCTCATCCTTGATCACTCATTACTCATTCCTCATTACCCATAATCACTCTCTCATCATTATTCATTGTCCTTAATCACTCCCTCATTGACCCTCACAATCCCTAGTCATCTCTAATCACTCCCTCATGATCCTTGATTAATCTCTTATTGACCCTCACTATACCTCATCATCCCTAATAACTCACTCATTATGCTTCCTCATCCCTCATCACACTCTCATTGACCCTCACCATCCCTCATCATCTTTAATCGCTCCCTCATCATACCTAATCACTCCCTCATTAGATCTCACCATCCTTCATCATCCTTAATCACTCCCTCATTGTCGTTTATCATCCCTAATCACTCCCTACTCATCTTTCATCATCTCTAAGCACTCCCTTATTGACCCTCACCATTCCTCATAATTTATAAACACTCCCTCATTTCCCCTCACCATCCCTCATGAAGCAGAGCCCTATTACATACTCTACTTGTCTAAGCTCTTTACCAATATCCACATAGCTTTCATTTTATCTTTTATTTCTTGATCTCTATCATTAGACCCTACACACATTTCAAATTCACATTTTTATTTTATTCATTTAATTTATTTTCCACCATTCTTTAGATGGTCTCACTAAACTCTTCATTCTATTTTCCTTACTCAATGTAATCAATAACTCTTACTTTGAGACTAACCCCCTTACTAGTCTTTAAATTTTATAACAACTTATATAAAATCTTGTCTCTGATTCCTTAGGATTTAATATTGATTTGACAAAATTTCTTCCATTCCTTTGAGTTCTCTCTTACTTCTTCTCAACCCTACTTAACTTCTCAACACAATCCTCATATCATACACTAGCTCTTACTCTATCATAGACTCTTCTTGTACAAACTCAAATAATCAAATCAACCTCATTTGTGGATACTCTATAATATATCCCATTTATTCACAAATTTTCAAGCTTTGGTTTAACCATTTGATAACTTCTTTTGGATCTTTCTAATCTAGGATTATGTCTTTAGGTTTCCTTCTACCCTATCTACCACATAGTCCTCCCAAATCTATACTTATCCATACTTACACAACTTAAAAAAACTATATTATCTTTGTGAATTTTTAACTCAAACCTTTCAAAAAATATCATGAATAATTGACATTTACAACTCCTAAATACTCACTTTGAAAGTAGAAACCCTAATACAGGGTTTGGACTAGTTTCACAGACTCGAGAAGGGTCAAAATGAGATTTCAATCTTTCAAAGGAATTTATAATGACTTTCACTATTGGATTAGGTATAATTTGACCTATTCACATTTTCCAATTGTTATATTTTCATTTTTAAGCTACATTAGATTGACTTAACCAAATTTGAATAGACTATGTACTCAGTCACAAGTCTGTAATAATCCAAGAAGAGGTTAGTTATTCTAATTCATTCTGAAAAGGTTCATAAATAAACATTAAGGTTAAAAATCCTCTATACAAGCTTTTCACACTTTAAAAAATCAATGCCTTCCATTTATAACTCTCAATTTGCCAATTTCCATGAGATACCAATTTGACTATGTTAAGTTTTTTTATGATTGCAATATTGTGTTAGTTTTCTTTTTGCTCATCTAAATATATGAAATATACTTAAAAGACTATAATACTTCAATGTAATATGAGAATCAACTCACCAACATATACATTTGAATTTTTACGACAATACATGTGTATACCTTCTCACACAAATGTAAACTCAAAACTTTTGCTCATAGAATATAGGGTTGTATTATTTAACATAGAATGTCCTTAGCAAAATAACAACATACAATGTTTAAATAATATTAAGGAATTTTTATGTCAATTTATTAATTACTCATACATTTCAAAATCACACAAAATATAATCTCCTCTTCCACAAGACTCTAACCTTCACTCATATTTTAAGGCATAGTTTGTAAAAGCATAGGGTATATAGTTTGTAATTTGAATATTCAAAAGATTTAAAAATCAAATGAAAAATGCTATAATCACCATTAAATAAAATGTATTTTCAACTTACCTCTAACATAAATATCACAAATAACTTGTTACTAATCATGTTTCATGATCATGCACACTGTCAACTATCTTTGCACATATTCAAGATGCGGGGCCTGTTTGCTTTCTTATCTACAAATAATCAAAACTTTTCTTTATTAACTTGTTTAGGGTTATTTACATTCATCCTTTCAAATCCTACCCATTCTAACTCTCTTTAATTTGACTCTAAATACAAAATAAGACATGGAAAAGACTCTTATTGCCAAATAACCATCAACTAATTGTAACTTATTTTCTATGTTGAGAGTGTACAAACAGAATTCTAACATCTAACCACACCAAATTCAATGTTGGAATTCTTGAAACAAGATTTAAGTCTCTATGAAAGTTCAAAAATTTGAATAAAATATTTGTTGGGAAAGTCATATACAACTCTAATTCAAAATTGACACAAAAATAGAAACTTAGAAAGACCTCTACAGACTTATTATGACCTTGACCAACTTTTAAAGACTCTAAACATGTAAAATAGATCACTATTTATATTGGTTAGTGTTACTCTTGCATCACCTTATCATCCCTAAACATTGTTTCATCATACCTCATCATCTCTAATCACCCATTCCTCATCCCTCATCTCCCCTAATCACTCCCACATTGACCCTCACCATCATTTATCATCCCTATTAACTCTCTCATCATCTCTACTCAATTCCTCCTCATCCCTCCTTATCCTTAATCACTCCATCCAATACATTCATGTTGGTATTTTGTTGGAGTTTATTGATTTTAGTAGATACAAGTGGAGAGTTGATCACTAGCATAAAATATAAGAAAAAGTGATCAAAATGATGTGGAGGAAAATTTGAAATACAAATATTTAACACCTATGAAAAAATATGGACCTATTATAAATGATGTAGTTCACAATTGAAAATCCACCAAAAAAGAGAAGCAAGTAAAACCACCATAGCACCAAAAATGGGTAGTAAATACGTGAGGATCACCAAGCTATGAGATTTCCTAAAACCAATCAATTTATTTTCATATGGACATTTTATGATCAAAATAATTATATTTTAGGCCTTCTATTTCTATTTATATTTATTGAGTCATCATACTAGAGAGTGGAAAATAATTTTCAAATGATTAGAATAAGTAGTCTAAGATTGGAAAGTGGTGCTTAATTCATAACTTCAATATTCAATCTAATGAAGAGTGTCACACTATGAGCTCACTACTTTCACATCTCAAGAATTGGGTACAAGTTATCTATCACTATAAAAAGTTAAGTGGATAATAGATTATGAACCCAATGATATGGTCAGTGCTAAAAATATCTCTCCTTCCCCCAATGAGAAATTATATGAATTAAAAATATTGTTTCATTAACAAATGTAGATCAATGGTGAGATAATAAACTTCATCATTTCTAATGGAAGTTATACAAATTTAATTTTACCAAAATCATATTTTCAAAAATTTAACTTGAAATTTATATATCATCCATAACCATATGCTAGTATATGGTCTAGTGTGGGACATGAGAAATGGATCACCTACTAGTGTCACTTGGTGTATAAAATCAAACATTTTAAAGATGAAATCATTTGTGACATCTCACCATTGTAGCTGTGTGATGTTTTACATGTGGCCAACCATGTATCTACCATTGACATGTAGTCTATGAAGTAAATCCTTGAAATTTTTTGATAGATTGTCTGGATTTGAAATACCATATGTCATAGTTAGTTCATAAGCTTTTAGTCATTAGTACTAGGAGGTGAAAGAATATTGTTAGTTTTATTAAGAAGTATACTCTTAATGGTAAAAATTAAATGTTTAATGACATACTTATGTCACCATATCATAGTGTGGTTTATCCAAAAAAAACAAAGACAAATTAATTGAACCATAAACTAGAAGAATACAAGGATATCTTTTATTCACCTAAATAAGTTATTGCATACTATACACTAAATAATATTATTGATTTGATCCCTTAACTACCTCTACCTCAAACATCTTTATACAAAATATCATTTATAGAGAATGAATAGATCAATTGGTAGATCCATGAAATCATGGATAATGGACACATCATGACCAAATCATTACCTTGCAGAAACCCAATTGCATTTGTGCCAAAATTGTGGATCAGTTAGAAAAATCTTAATAATATTAACTTGAAGAAATATTATCCTAATTTCAATATTAAGGAATTTCTACACCATATCCATGGTGTAGAAGTGTTTTCCAAAATTTATCTTAAGTTTGGGTATGATCATATTCATGTTAAACCTTTAGACATTTGGAATATAGTCTTAAAAGCAAAGGAATGATGAATTGACTAGTTGATTATGCCTTTTAGGTTAACTCATATAAAAAATTCATTCATTTTAAGATGTTGAAGGACATCCTTAAGCCCTTTACATATGTCATTTTTTTAATTTACCTTGAAAACGTCTTAATCTTTATAAAGCATGGGATGAACATTTACACCATGTTGAACTAGTGTTTCACATTTTACAAAAACATATTTTTGTGATAACATGAATACATGTTCATTTTTCATGCAAGAGATAAAATATTTGGGACACATTACATGCACAAGGAGTGCATGTGTGAACCTAACAAAGATTCAAGTTATACATGAATGGGAAACACTAAATAACTTTGCACTTGATTCAAATCTTCTTAGAATTAGAAAATTATACAAGATACTTGTGTTTAATTTTTATATTTTAAACCAAACTACCAAAGGTGGAACTGAATAAAGTTTCATTTAGTCAACATCACAAAAAAATATAATTTGATGAACTAAAATTTAAAATCTATTTTGTGTTAATACTTATGTTACTTGACTATAAATTTGGAATATTATCCAATTCATTCAGTAATAAAATTGACTATCACAAATGGGTATTGACAACACAAGTCCTACAAAAGAGTTATTGTATATTATAATGGATTATACAACATATGATTGTTATCAAAGATGTCTTTAGAGTATATAATTATGATATATGATGAGGGAAATATTAGGGATGGTAAAGGATGGTGAGGGTTAATGATGGAGTGATGAAGGATGCTGAGGGATGGTGAGGGTCAATGAGTGAGTGATTAGTGATGATGAGGGATGAAGAAATATTTATTAGGTATTATGAAGGATGAGAAGTGAGTGATTAGGGATGATGAGAGATGGTTATAATCAATAGAGTGATTAGGGATGATAAGCTAGAGTGATTAGAGATGATGAGAGATAGATAAGGTTAATAAAGTAGTAATTAGGGATGAGGAGGGAGTGAATAGGGATGAGGAAATGATTAGGTATGATGAGGGATGAGGAAAGAGTGATTATAGATGATGAAATATAGGGAAGGATTTATTAGGGATGATGAGGGATAGTGAGGGTCAATGGAGCAGTGATTATGGATGATAAGGGAGTGATTAGATATGACTAAGGTTAGTGAGGGTCAATGAGGGAGTGATTAGGGACAATGAATTATGATGAGAGAGTGATTAGGGGTGATGAGGTATGAGTAGTAAGTGATCAAGGATTAGGAAAGGATGATGAACAAGTGAAATTAATACAAAGTGATTTTTTTATATGTGTAGGTCATCAATGTGACATATGCTACCCAATCACATCACTTTGAATCAATTTCAAAGTGGTTTACAAACTTCAATTTTGACAAACCTAAGACTCCTAAAAAAGATAGGAATTAATCCAAGAGGCACAAAAACATTTAAAATGACATTATGTTTACCAAAAATGGATATAAATTGCAAAAGTTATGTCTTGAAATCCCTAGGTTTAATACTTAAACCCTGAAAATGCCTAAGTACTAACCTGATTGGATTTTGAAAAACTATATTCCAAATCTTAAGGCACGCAACTATGAGATCAAATATATTAAATGATGAGTGACCCTAATTTTTTATATTTACTAAAATAAATTTAAAGTTTAATAAATTAACATTATAAATATAAACTTATACTTGAAATTTAAGGTAGTAAATATAAGCTTATGGACAAATTTGGATTCACATGTAACTCCTAAATGCTCATTGATTTGGTTTTAGACTTATAATAGAGTAACATGTATGAATTTTATAACACATATGCATTTTATAGTGTACTATATAAGGTGTACATATTATACAATGTGTTCATGTTATATGAATATAAAATAATGTGTATGTGTTTTATGAATTTAAATTGAAAATTGAGCCTTTAGGCTTGAAAATGGCTTTGATTTTTGAGCTAAAGGCTTGGGACTGTACATCTACAATTGAGACCAAGAGTTTTAGGAAAAACCAATAAATTTAAAATTCAATCACCAAATACACTATGGATTTCAACATCAAAATTTGAAAAATTATTATCATTACGACTTGCACGTTGTCCTCTTTCTAAATGTATGTTTGTTTTATATTTTTTTTGATATTTTAAGGGTTCAAACAATATTTATTTCTAACAACACCTTTTTTATGCCACTACATGCCTCACCCATACATGCCTATTCATTTTTATCTATTTTTTTTCATTGATCCAAATGCAAAAAAAATTATATGATAACAAACTAGGCCTAATTCTACACACATTAAAAAAATCAATTTTCAATTTTTTTGAGGTAGTTAGGGTGGGTCGCATAGACTACTATCCATTTTTTTAGTTTTTAGGATATACTTAATTGTAAAATTATTTAAAAAAATATTCATAAAAAAATGTAAAAAAAAAAATTCATAAAACCTTAGAAGATCTAATCTAAATATTCATAAAAGGGTTTCTAAGAATATTTAATGATGATCAAGAAATGGTGGGTTATGTAGAATGGTACAATTCAAATTTTCTTAAAAAAACATGAGGTCCTCTTTAAAAATTAGATGTTTGACTAATATATACTTAACCATTTTTTTTTAAAATAGTTTTTAAGAAACTAGACGTAAAATGCTACAATTCATGTTTTTATAATATCTTCAAATTTTGATTGTATCCATCTATAATTATCTACAAAAGTTAACATTTTTGAAATTTCAAAAAAATCATGTCCATAGTTAGGCCCTTTTTTGTCTACCAAGTTCGTACACTTACCCTTCATAATCATCCTATTCATAGTGTTCTTATTGATAATGAATATAGTGTGATGACATTATTACAACATTTGGGATATTTAGAGAAGGATATTACCCTAATGGACATAGTTATCAGTGGATTTAGTGGGAACATATAGAGTTCATTGGGTGAGAATTTACTTCTTCTGTAGGTTGGTCCAACACACATGGCCACACCATTCACCATTGTTCCTAGTGCAAGTGTTTTTGTTATATTACTTAGCTGACCATGGATTCAAAAACTTTGAACAATATCTTCTATACCTCATTGATGTATGAAATTCATTCATGCTAATTACTTTGTTATAGTTGGTGGAGTTCCATATGAGTTACCACACCCCACTTCATAGCCATCTACTATTTCATAATCACCAGGTAGTTTTGCCACCAATTTTAGTTTTGCCACTAGTTATAGTTCCTCCTCTAGTTTTGATTCAAACATAGTTAAGGCATCCATCACTAATACAGAGAGTTCATACACCTCCATAACTTTCAAACTCTAGATACCTTCCAGATACAATGTTCACACCCGAGGTAGTATCATTGATATCTCATAACTCTACACATAGAGCACATGTTTAGAGAGCTTTTCCTACTTTTATATGAGTCATGAAGAGACCTATAGTTTCATCCACTTCTCAGATTTATAGGGGGACCCCATAGTCAGTCTCCACTTTAAATATTTTAGAGAATTTATAATGTGTATAGATTTTAGAGTCATAATTTTAGCATTTCCATTGTGCTTCATGATCATGCATGATCCCTTTCCTTGATGCATGACACCATGATGTGGAGTCTCCCATGAGATTCATCAATTAGCATCATCTCTTTTCATTATTGCCTATACATATTTTCCTTTACTTGATTGCACATAGTATTTTTATGATTGAATGTATATGGTTCAAATATTCTAAAAATCCAAAAACATTCAAATACTTAAAAAATCAAAAAACATTTAAATAATTTCAAAAACATCAAAAATATTTTGATCGTATGCATCATCCATGCTTTACATTGCTACTAATATGCTAGACTTACATTTTCTATTCTATTGTTAGTCAATTTATCTACATTACCATGATTCACTTGATCTTCTTTCAGTGTGTTCAGTGACATCCAGCTCCTTGATTGCTTCACTCTACCCATTAAGGGGGCATCCTAATTCTACATTCAAGACATACAATGATATGTATTCCCTTTAGGGGTATCTCCTACATGACTACACCATCTAGGTTATATCATTCCTACACCACACACTCTAGTTATCATGTTGATGTACATTATTGACTAACTTACACATATTACTCTATTGACACTCACTAGTATATAACACTTGTGTATTTCCTAGCATATATCTAGTCTTGTACTAACATGTCTTGCATACTTTCACATTCTTGCTTTGATTAATTAGATGTGATTGTATTTTCCAATATTTACCTAATTTATTTTCTTTCTTAGCATAACTAGATGTGATTGCATTTCTTAGTTCTTATTTGTCTCATGTATGTGCCTTAGGACATTTGCCAATATCTTTTGCTTCTATTCTTATGTGTACCTTAGGACATTTTCCAATTTTTTTCTTCTTGTATTCTTCTAGATGATTGTGGCTTTCACACCAACCTTGCTTATTTCAATTGTATATGTATGTGGTATTTGAACATGCCTTGTATGCTTACTTTTTGATTTAAGTTACATGTGCCCATGTCCCTTATTTGCTTGGCTCCTTAGCCACTCTTGTATTCTTATTACTTCTTACCTTGTGTGCCTATTTGTAATGCCATGATCTACATCATGCATTTCTCTTGATTTCTTGGATGCCATGATGGGAATCATGCTCCCTCCCTCTATGACAACTAACAAATAACTTGACTTCCAATTCTAATTTAGTACTTTACACATGCTATTACATTGTTATATCTATTTAGGCATACCCCCACTGATGTAACAATCTATCAATACAAATCATGTTATACCTTAAGATATATTGTCAATTATCATTGCTATAGCATGTATCTTTACAACATAACACACTTATAGGGATCTTTATTTTGATGGTAGTCATTGCAAGGTCTCCATTATTACCCTCAAAAGAGGGGGAAATAAACAAGGGTTTTTTAATAGAGATTAGAGCTCCTAATAGTCAAATATCTAGCTTTCAGAACACCTAAAACAATAACTAGACATCAAACCAGTCAAAATAGACCAGGTAGATAGTGAAAATACTAGAAGAGTCATCAGATTTAGCCTAAGACAATAACATCAAGATTGGACTATAGCACTGGTACAACTACTATCCATTTTCTATGCTCCTATTTAAATAGAAAAAAAACTAGACTTTCTAGAAGCAAACATAAAAGTTGGTTTAACTATAGTTTTGTTTAGTTAGACTAGTTCAAAATCAATAGTTTTCATTACACTTTTACTTAGAGAATCCAAATATAAGTGGAATCATGCATGACATGATGGCTCTCAATTCTAGTTTTAGATATGGTAGTTGGTATAAATTATACATCAAAATCCATGTTTCAAACACTAGTGATTAGGGGTAATGTGCATGGCACATTTATTTTCTTTTCTTTCTGAGTTCAACATTACCTAGGCATTCTCAATAGTTACATGCCTTATTCTATCTACAAGTGGTTGACATCATTTCAAATTAGCTTTCATACAAGTCTAACCTCCACATTTCAAAATGGATTTCATATAATCCTAATCTCCATCTTTTAGAGTGGCCAAGAGTGGCCTAGTTTCCTACATACATTTAGCTATCCATGTCAACATTGTCAAATTATAAAACATTCATTGGCTTCAAGATTCATCTCATACTACATACACTTCATATTGGTATCAGTTCATAGCTTCACTTCATAGGGTAATGATGGATCCAAAGGACTAGATAACATTTATTTTATTGAGCCACCTATTTAGAGGAATTAGACGCAGTCCAAACATTAATCAACACATGCATGATCATGTAGTTTCACTTAGTGGGAAATGATGGAGCTAAAAGGCTAACCTTTACATTCTTAAGCCACTCTCAGGTAATTGAGCACTAAGCTCTATTCACAATATTAATCTTGGTACAACACATATCCATCATTAGTTATCATCATCTAGCATACTCAACATCATAATAGGTTTTGTATTGGTTCGTATACTTGATGAGGTGTATTTATTACTCTCTCTTTCTCTCTTTCTTACTCATCTTTGTACGTACTTATTTTAGATATAGAATATCTAGTAAGAATTAATCTACTCTTTATTTTCTCTGACATATTGACACTTCATAACATGCTCTCTCTATGCACACCCAACATCAAATAGCTTCATGAGCTTCACCCTTGTAGGTAAGTTTAGGTATGCCTTAATTTTTTCCTTTATCCTAGAATTTTGTTTTGTTGCATCACTAGAATAAAGGGGGGGAATGTAGTCATATAAAATGTGAAAACTAGTAAATTGAGTGTGGCTTGTGACACCCAACCCATAGGTCCCTCATTTCTTTCATGACCCTCATATACATCATTTCACTGATTTCCTACTCAATTGTAGCCTTCTAGACTTAATCCTAGCTCAGTCAGACTCCTTTTTCCAAGACAAATCCATCTCCCAGGTCCTATTAGCTTAAGACAATAGCACCATACTTGGACTATAGGGTCAGTGCCACTCTTATCCACTTTTGGCACTCCTATCTAAATGCACTTTGGCCCTAATGGATAGTTTCTTTTGGTTCCCCATACTTCTCCTTGTCAACCACATTTAACCCATAAGTAATAGATCCATATAAAATCCCATTCAAATATCATTTGGAAAGGGTTGGAAATTATCACTAAGAAAGAAATAATACTCAAGAAATCTTCCCTATTCTCTACATTTATCAAGCCAATACACTTATAAGCTTATTCAAATCCTTACACTAGTCCCTAGCTACCTCAAGTAGATCTAATTTATCATCTTGCATATTCATACACTCTATTGCACATAGCACATCAAGTGAAAGAAATAAATATGGCCTGATCCCTCTTTGGAGTATTGGTATGTAAGTAGCTTGCCCACACAAGGGGTGTGGATACACATTCAGTGAATCTTACACACACTAACCCCCCCCCTCTTCCTCAAATTTTGTCAAAGCATAATGGAGTATAGGGTTTGAAGATAAAATCTACTCTAAAAGGATCTCTATAGACTTTTAGCTACCAAAACTTCATAAATAGAGTCATACAGACCTGGTGAACAAAACCTATAAAGCTCATGTGTCTAGGACAACAATGGTAGAGGTGGACTATAGTGCTAGTGCCACCCCTATTAACTTCTGGTGCTCTTATCTAATCATAAAATGTAAGTAAGATTATAGTTTGTGATAGTGTCCCAGTCCTGCGCAATGAATTTTAGACCTTGCCTTAGCTGTAATAGTTAATTTCTAGCTAGGTCTTCTTTTCTACCTCTTATTACTATTTTTAGAAAGGTCAAAATTGTAATCTAATATATATATATATATATATTAGTAGCTTAATTATTGCATATTTATTTATTGATTTTACTAAGACCCTTTAACTAAATTAGGAATAATACACCAATATTCACAAAAATGTTTAATAAAATACAATAATAGCATTTGAAACTAATATTATCACTATAAATTCATATGAAAATAATGAGCAATAATCCATGGGCGTAATCTATCTTCCTTTTATGGTGGGGTCCATTATAAATGAAATTTTAGTTTATGTACTTGATCTTGACATACCTTATAATTTACTTCTTGGATGTCCATGGATTCATTCCATGAATGCTATTACATCCAACCTACACTAATGTTTGAAGTTTTCACATGAAGGTATGAAAGTAACTATTCAAGGTGATCCTCAACCCTTCGAATATTTCAAGCTATTGGAAGGCATATACTAAAAATACAATTATTTACTAGTTACCAATGACAACTTTACTCCTGTTGAGGATTATCCTTCACTTGAAAACAATGTCCATCCTAAAAAATTATTTTAAACACCTCCTATTGGTGACTAGATTAACATACCATCTACTTCCATTTTTATTGAAAAGGCTTCCACTAGTAAAGCTTCCAATCACCCATCTATAGAACAAACTTCCAATCATCCTTTTGTTAAGCAAGATTCAAACCAACCACCTACTCCCAAAGCATATTAATCCTCTTCATCTCATTTTCAAATCATTGATAAAGGAATGAATGAGTACATAATCTAAGTTTTCAACTATACAAGTAAAATACATACAAATCCACATAATTATGGTGGGACCTACCATCAAAAGGATAACAGAGTGATTAAGAGATTCGTTAAAACAATATTTATAGTAGGTGGTTTATTTTCAAGCAAGCATATCAAAGATTCTAATCCTTTTTGGCTTTTTTTAATGAATTAGCTACTTGCTTTACCAATAACAAGTATCATGTTTCCATGTCCATCATGCGTAAAATTATAAATTATAAAGGTAAAGGCCTCATGTTCCATGAGTGAGGATCCATTGAAACCATAACAATAAAATAAAGATAAAAATTGATTAGGGTTAAATCCACACACTCACACTTTTCTAGAGTGACTCTTATAATGAGTTAGAGGACAATTATTTAGATATCAAAATGGGTTCCATTCTTAGTCACTTAGAAGACCTTTCCCTTACTAACCCCTTTCATGAGAATGTCATATGCACACTAGATTTCAAATATCCATCCCTAATAAAGTGGTACCAACATGAAACACCTTTACTTGATAATTTACAAAATAATTAGTCTATTTCCAAATTCTTGAGAATAAGAGATCATATTCTAGTAGGTGATCACAAGAAAGTGTTTTCAATTTAGTTAGACAATTTAGCATACTTTGGGGAACAATAACTACATTAAAATATCAATTCAACATCTACATCAACTCAAGCATACTTAGAGGAGGAATTTAATCTTCCTTCACCACCCACAAATTATAAATAAGAATCAACTCTCTTTGTTAGGGAAACTATTCCTATGAACATTAGCATAGAAGAGGATCACAAAATTTTCAAACTTGTCATATCTCTTTCTAAATAAGAAAGATAAATAATTACACTTTGTATTCAAAAATTCTATGATGTATTTGCATGGTCTTATGTGGAGATGTCAGGGATTGACTCAAAAATATTGGTGCACCATATTTTTATACATCCAAATGCCAAACCAATCAAAGAAAAATTTGGCAAGATGCAACCAAAAATTGCACTACTAGTTAAAGAAGAATTGAATAGACAACTAGAAATTGGTTTCATACACCTAATTGACTATTCATATTATATATCTAATATAGTACTAATATCAAAAAATATAGAAGGGATCAAAGTTTACACAGATTTCTATGACACTAATAAGGCATGTCTCAAAGATGATTTTTCATTACCTAATATCGACATGATCATGGATTCTATTGTAATTCATGAGAATTTATCTTTAATGGATTATTTTTCAAGCTATAACTAAATCAAAATTGCTACTAAACACCAATAGAAAGCAACATTCAAAACACCATGGGGAATATTTTGCTAACAAGTTATGCCTTTTGGTTTAAATAATCTAGGAGCTACATATTGTGATATAGGAATCCAAGAGGGGAGTTAATCAAGTGTTAATATAAAAAATATCAATAAAAACACACTAAGAAATATAACACCTCAAGCCTAGAAACTCAAGGAGCAAGAGAACAATGCAAGTAACTAATAATGGAAGATAAAATAAGTATTCTTTACCTTCCTTGTGAGCCAAAGTTACATATTGGCCATGGATGAATGTGTTTGGTCATTTCCTCAAAGAGTCTTTGATAATTATTCTCCTTGCATCATTTCCCCTGTTACCTTAGCAATGTTTGGCTTGGATTTGGAAAGATATAACAATCTATCAATATTTTTGAATTTTAACACTACAAGATGTTTTATCTCTCAAAAATTTAACATTATAGCATTGGATTGAGAGATCATTTTAAAATGGTCTTAGAATTTATATTTATAGCCTTTAAAACTAATTCTAACCCAAGTGTAGTTAGGTTAGATTTAACCACAATTATGTTTAGTTTAACCCTAGTTGAGTTAAGGAGGGGACAAGCAAATATTGTTTTGGATAGAGATCCCATTTATTAATCATAGCACTCTATTTATGAAGTTAATAATTGAAAGGATATATTTTAAATTCCTTGACTTTGAGGATGATGATGTCATCATGACCTCAATTTTATTGGAATTTACTTTTTAAAAAATTCATTTTAACTAATTGTACATGGAAATTTCACTTAATCATTTAATTTGGTGTGCTTCATTAATTTATTATACTTAGTATTTTTGTACTTTATAAATTATTTAAGTGCCCTACTTAATGGGTCTAAAGGACAAACTATAATTTTTTTAAGTCATAAGTTGACTTGAGATGAATCCATGACAGGTTACTATTGTGTATAGGATAATAACCTAAATAGGAATGCCTCAACATTATTCTAAGAACTATTATCTAATGTGTGGACAAAATTTGGAGATTTAGTGATTTTTAGGCTTAATTTGCATAGTTTGGTAAATATCAATTTGAAATCTCGTTGGATAAAGTTGTGGCCAAAATGAGGTGTCGATAATTTTTCCTTATTTGGGAAGGCGTTACAAGGTAAAAACATAGTAACATCTTCTCAAAGAATGAAAAAGTCATTAATGCCATAGAAGGTACTGTATGAGCCCTAAATTCCCCCTAAGGGATCAAGTATCAAATAAAGTTGGTGAACATTCCCTCAAAACTAAATAAATTATGTAACCTATCAGTAACAAGGTTAAAAATACTAATTTTCTCAAAGGTGGTTATAATCATTGGAATAGTGAGGTTCCCTAGTAGGTAGATGGGTGAAAATAATGATTTTCCCAAAGGTGGTTATAATAATTGACTTAATGGTTTCCCCCAATAGGGTAGATGGAAGCATGATATAATTCATATTTACCCTAGTAGGTAGGATATGATCAAGCAAGGTCCACATGATTTGCCACAATATGAAAAATAAAGAAATGGGGCTTACGTACTAAATATGTACTCATAAAGTAATAGTAAGATGGCATAGATTATAAGCATGAATTTAGGATACCTGTTAGTATGTAGATGCATGTATGAACTAGTAGGGATTAAAATTCATTTATGATTTAATTACTTGAATTTGGGTAGTATTTGGGTAGGTCATGGATTTTTCTAGGAGTTAACAAAGAGACAACTATAATATATCATATATCATAGCTATATATCATATATTGTAGCTATATACAATTGTAATAATGGTGTTTATCTAAAGCATTAAAAAATCAATATAAATGCAATTACAAATCACTTAAGTGTAATATATGAATAATCAAATCCTAAGTGAATATATAATACAATAAACTAAGTGTAGGAATGAACACAAATTCACAACTTAATTACAATATATGGATAATCAAGACTCAAGAGTAAATAAATTGTAAGAATCATATGATAAATAAGAAACGAAAAGGAAGAAAAGGCAAATAAAAATAAAACACACACAAAAAAAAACCCCACAAAACACCAATAAACAAAAACAAACAAACAGTGCAAGAGAAACAAGACTCAATTTTTTTTAAAAAAAAAAAAAAAAAACCTACAAAATAATCACAAAAAACAAAAAAAGATAGAATAAATAAACAAAAAGGTCATAAATAAAAAATAAAACAACTAAGACAAACAATCAATATCAAAGAAAAGTGAAAATAAACAAACTAATCTAAATAGATAAAGGTAATATATAAACAATGGTTAATTACAAAGTTAGTAACAAACCCTATACAAATTGTTCATGCATGTGTCATAGAGGTGTTACTCTTGGCAATAAGGTGAGAACTAGGCTAGACAAAAGTGACATAGGTATAATAACACAAAAAGGAAAGGAAAATAGTTGTCCCTAGGCTATAGGTAACAATAACACAAATAAGATGGAAAACATTTCCCCTAGGCTAAAGAAGATAAGGAAATAAAATAAACAAAATGGGGGGAATAGAAGAAAATGAAGGGGTAACCGAGATGACTCTAGATGCACTAATAAAGTGGATGGTACCTACATAGTTCCATGGACATAATATCTAACATGAACTTTAGGTCAAATGTAGTTTTCATAGGATATGGGATAGAAGAAAATGATGATCTAGAAAACATGATTGAATTGTATAATAAAATAGGAATGATATCACAAAATATAAAGTTCATATAAAGAGAGAGGGATGACATTCATAATCATGAAAGAGTCAACATGAAAAAATTGCACGAGTGTGAGATTATGGTTTAGGATAAAACCACACTAAAAGGTAAGAGATGAGTATCCAAAAAAGAATTGAATTGGTAATTCATAGCATCTATTACATATATGGTTTGGAATGAGAATGAGCTCACAAAATAGTGAGAGCATAAGAAAATCCAAGTGGTCATTAGTTTATTAAATTTAAATGCATAGTGTTTGCAACATCAAATCAAAAAATGGTGAGAGGGTATGGCTAAGGCCAATAAATATGGGGAAATGAAAGGACAAGTGATTACTTGTGAAATATCTAGGAGTCCCAAAATCCTTAAGGCAAAGGAGTGGTCTAAACACAAAGTAAGGTAAAGTGGTGACCGAGCTAAGCCAAGATACCAAATGTATGTAAGTTTTGCCTACATAGTTGATCCAAGAAATATTTTAGGTGACAATTCAGGTGATGGTTCTACCCCAATTGGTGGTAGGACTTCTGGGAGAAATAAATTTTACACCATAGCTCTATTTGACTCCCTATTTAAACCATTGGAAAGATAAGAATAAGGAGAATGAGATGAGATGGAATGAAACTTTGTTTGATGGATTTTGACCCCTAAAAACCTAATAGAAGTGCCCCAAATTTCAATTTTAGTAGGGCAGTCTAAAAATAGTGATTCCTCAAATTTTGTATTATTGTAAATCATAGAAGTCAAACCACTTAATCTCCCTCGAGATTGGTGACCTTAAAAATCCTCCTCCTACCTTCAAAATGTGTATAAATGAATATGTAACTTGAAATAGAAATGGGACATCTCTTCTCAGAGATAGACATATGTTTGGGTCTACAAATTTGATGAATAAAACATCTCTTCTTAGAGATAGCATTATTGTTATTGTGTTGTTCTTATGTCTTAAATTATCTTTCAACCAAAGATATTGAGTTTTGGATTAGTATTATTAGATTGGTTTGTCTTTAGAGTGTATGATCCTGAGGATGAGGTCAGATTGCAAGAAGCTTGGGTGGAAAATAAAACTCATAGACTATCCACCTATTCCCTTCAAATGACTTCAAATGGTAGACAACACTGAGACATCTGATCCTTTAAAGAAAATGGTGAACGAATCCCTCTAGCAACAACAAGCATATATGATATAATAATTCACCCAAATTATCCAACAAATTTTGATGGGAAATTTTGGCTCCTCATTTACAAACCCACATCCTTTTAGTGCTACAACAACCTTCAAGGTTTAGGTGAATTTTGATATCCCTACATTTGAAGGCAAAATCAATGATGATGTAGTAGAAAATTGGTTCAATTAATTGTAATCTTATTTTTTTGTAAATAAATTCACTAATAAGGAGAAGATCACTTTTTCTCTTTTGAAAGCATCATTGCCTATCAAAAATTGGTGGGAAGTGTAAAAAAAGAGATTTAGTGTAGATGATATTAGCCTTGAGGCAGAACCTAACTGGGATGATTTAATAGAGGTTGTATAGGAAAAATACTAACCCATTAGAGCATATGATGATTTGTATATAGAGTGGCAACAACTTTGCCAAGGTAAGGAATAGTCTATTCAAGATTACACTAACATTTTTCATTCTCTATCTGAAAGATTGGGCATCCAAGAAAGTGAGAAATAAAAAGTTCTAAAATATTGTGGTCGACTACAATGTTATATACAGGGAGAAATGGAACTCCTAAATTTGGAAACCCTTGGTGAGGTGTACAAGTTCACAGTGAAGATTGAGTAGAAGCATGAAATAATGAATACAAAGAGTTAGCCTTCAAAATGGAAAAGTGACAAAGAAGGTCAAACATGAGGCCAAAATTGGAAGTAAAGGGAAGGAAAGACTAGGAAATGGTGTGATTATCACAAATATAGAACCCACTCCAATGAAGAATGTTGAGCCATCAAGTCCCTACTTTCTAAGTCATAATCCTCAACATCTACTACTCTACCTCATACACAACCTACAACTAAAGAGGATTAAGAAGAGATTGTAGATGATGAGCCTCATGCCATAGTTGCTTTATCACAGACCCATGAGGAGTGGCTAGATGATAAGGAAAGGTTGTTTCATTCTAAGTTATGGGTGAAAGGTAAGCCTCTACATTTCATTCTTGATAGTGGGAGTCAAAATAATTTAATCTCTACTAATGTTGTGAAAAGAATAAATTTATCCATGAAGACTCACCCAAAGACATACAGTATTGGATGGTTGAGTCCAGGGAGAATCCTCTATGTCACCCACTAATATCTTCTCTCATATGAAATAAAACCTTTCCAAAATGACATCTTATGTGATGTGGTCAATCTAGATGTTGGCAATGTAATCTTTGGTTAGCCATTAATGTATGATCAACATGGAATTTATGAGTTAAGAACTCAAAGGATCACCTTCACTCTTGGAACATGATGCTACAAGGTACCAGAGGTACTGACTTCCACATCTCTCTCTCTGATTAGTGCCAAGAAATTTGTTTTCATGGTGGTTAAGCCACATGAATCCAAAAGGGCTGATGTTGTAGCCTTGAATACACAAACAATACAACAATAAAAGCTAATAAATAACAAGATGAATAATTTCATGGCCTCCCATCTATAGATTGATGGTTAGATAGAAATGGTGAAGAATCAGGCCCTACATAGCTCCATAAAGCACAGCCCATTCCAAGTATGCATCATGAATAAAATAAAACCACAACTACCACACTCAATGAAAAATATTGATTCAATGGGGACTATTACTTCTCAATGAGGGAAAAATGATCTGGGTAAAATTCCAAGTGACAATTCAGGTGATGGTTCTACCCCAATTGGTGGTAGGACTTTTAGGAGCCATAACTTTTGCACCATAGCTTCGTTTGACTCCCAATTTGATTCTTTAGAAATATAAGAATGAGGAAAACATGATGAGATGGCATAGAGATTTTATAGATAGATTTTTACTCATAAAATTCTAATAGAAGTGACCCAAATTTCAATTTTACTAGTGCAGTCTAAAAATAGTAATTCCTCAAATTCTAAATTGTTGTAAATCATGGAAGTCAAACCACTTAATCTCCCTTGAGATTGGTGACCTTCCACATCCTCCTCCTACCTTAAAAATGTGTGAAAATGAATATGTAACTTTAAATTGAAATGAGACATCTCTTCTCAGAGATAGGCATATGTTTGGGTCTACAAATTTAATGAATAAAACATCTCTTCTCAGAGATAGAATTATTGTTATTATGTTGTTCTTATTTATTAAATTAACTTTCAACCAAATATTTTGAGTTTTGGATTAGTGGTATTAGAGTGGTTTATCTTTAGAGTGTATGATCTTGAGGACAAGGTCAAATTACAAGAATCTTGGGTGGAAAATAGAACTAATAGAATATTGACCTATTCACTCCAAATGATTTCAAATGGTAGACAACACTGAGATATATGATCCTTTCAAGGAAATGGTGAATGAAGCCCTCCAACAATAAAAAGTGTAGATGATACAATAATTCACCCTAATGTTTTAACAAATTTTGATTTGAAATTCTAGCTCCTCATCTGTAACCCCACATCTTTTTAGTGACCCAACACCCTTTAAGGTTCAGGTGAATTTTGATATCCCTACACTTGAAGGCAAAATCAATGCTGATGTAGTAGAAAATTGGTTGGATCAATTTTCATCTGATTTTTCTATAAATAAATTCACTAACAAAGAGAAGATCACTTTTGCTCTTTTGAAAGCATCATTGACTATCAAAAATTGGTGGGAAGTGTACAAAAAGAGATTTAGTATAGATGATATTGGTTTTGAGGTAGAACCTACCTGGGATGATTTCATAGAAGCTGTAAAGGAAGAATACTACCCCATTGGAGCATATAATGATCTATATATATAGTGGCAACAAATTTGCCAAGGTAAGGAATAATTTATTCAAGATTACACTAACATTTTTCATTCTCTATCTGTGAGATTAGACATCTAAGAAAGTGAGAAACACAAAGTTATCAAATATCATGGTGGACCAAAATGGTATATATGGGGGAAAATATAACTTTTCAATTTGTAAACCCTCGATGAGGTATACAAGTTTGCAATGAAGATTGAGTAGAATCATGAAAGAATGAATATGAAGAGTCAGCCTTCAAAATGGAAAAGTGACAAAGAAGGTCAAAGACGAGGCCAAAATTGGAAGTAAAAGGAAGGAAAGACTAGGAAATGGTGTGATTATCACAATTTATAACTCACTCCAAATAAGAATGTCAAGCCATCATGTCCTTGTTGTTTGAGTCACAATCCTCAACATCTACTGCTCTACCTCATACACAACCTGAAATTGAAGAGGATGAAGAAGAGATTGTAGATGCTAAGCTTGATGCCATAATTTCTTCATCATAGACCTTTGAGGAGTAGCCAGATGATAATGAAAGGTTGTTTCATTCTAAGTTATGAGTGAAAGGTAATCCTCTGCATTTCGTTCTTGATAGTGGGAGTTAAAAGAATTTAATCTTTGCTAATGTTGTGAAAAGCCTAAATTTTTCCATGAAGCCTCACCCAAAGCCATACAATATTGGATGGTTGAGTCTAGGGAGAATCCTCTATGTTACCCACCAATGTCTTCTCTCATATGTAATAAAAACTTTCCAAGACGAGGTCTTATGTGATGTGGTCAATCTAGATGTTTGTGATGTACTCTTTGGTCAGCCATTCATGTATGATCAACAAGAAATTTATGAATCAAGAACTCAAAGGATCACCCTCACTCTTATAACACAGTGCTACAGGGTACTAGAGGTACCAACTTCAACATCTCTCTCTGAGTAGTGCTAAGAAATTTGTTCTCATGGTGGTTAAGCCATAGGAATCTAAAAGGGATGATGTTTCAGACTTGACTACACAAAGAATACAATAATAAAATCTAATAAATAGCAAGATGAATAATTTCATGGCCTCCCATCCATAGATTGATGGTTAGATAGAAATGGTGAACAATCAAGCCCTACACAGCTCCATAAAGTACATCTCCACAAAGCATAGTCCATTCCAAGTATGCATCATGAATCCAATCAAAACACAAATGCCACACTTAATGACAAATATTTATGAAATAAGGACCATTACTTCTCAAGGAGGGAGGAATGATCTGGGCAACATTATAGGTGACAATTCGGGTGATGGTTCTACCCTAATTGGTGGTAGGACTTCTGGGAGCCATAACTTTTGCACCATAACTCTGTTTGACTCCCCATTTGAACTGTTGGAAAGATAAGAATGAGGAGAATGTGATGAGATGGCATGGAGATATAATATATGAATTTTTACCTCTAAAAACCTAATGAAAGTGTGCCAAATTTCAATTTTAGTAATGCAGTCTAAAAATAGTAAGTTTCTAAAAATAGTAATTCCTTAAATTTTGTATTATTTTAAATCATGGAAGTTGAACCACTTAATCTCCCTCAATATTGATGACCTTCCACATCCTTCTCCTACCTTAAAAATTAGTATAAATGAATATGTAACCTGAAATAGATATGGGACATCTCTTCTTAGAGATAGGCATATGTTTGGGTCTGCAAATTTGATGAATAAAACATCTCTTCTTAGAGATATCATTATTGTTATTGTGTTGTTCTTATTTCCTAAATTATCTTTCAACTAAATCTTTTGAGTTTTGGATTAGTGGTATCAGATTGGTTTGTCTTTAGAGTGTATGATCTCAAGGATGAGGTTAGATTACAAGAAGCTTGCATGTAAAATAGAACCAATAGACTATCCACCTATTCACTCCAAATGACTTCAAATGGCTGACAAAATTGAGACATCCGATCCTTTCAATAAAATGGTGAATGAATTCATCTAGTAACAACAAGCGTAGATGCTACAATAATTTACTCAAATTCTCTAACAAATTTCCATGGGAAATTTTGGCTCCTCATCTACAACCCCACATCCTTTTAGTGCCCCAACACCCTTTAAGGTTTAGGTGAATTTTGATATCCCTACATTTGAAGGAAAAATCAATGCTGATGTAGTAAAAAATTGGTTGGATCAATTGTCATCTTATTTTTATGTAAATAAATTCATTGATAAATAAAAGATCACTTTTGCTCTTTTGAAAGCATCATTGCCTATCAAAAATTGGTGGAAAGTGTACAAAAAGAGATTCAGTGCAGATGATATTGGCCTTGAGGTAGAACCTACCTAAGATGATTTCATAGAAGCTATAAAGGAATAATACTAACCCATTGAAGCATATGATGATCTATATATAGAGTGGCAACAACTTTACCAAGGTAAGGAATAGTCTATTCAAGATTACACTGATATTTTCCATTCTTTATCTACAAGATTGGGCATCCAAGAAAGTGAGAAACATAAAGTTATCAAATATCATGGCAGACTAAAATGGTATATATGAAGAGAAACGGAACTCTTCAATTTGGAAACCCTTGGTGAGGCATATAATTTTGCAATGAAGATTGAGTAGAAGCATGGAAGAATGAATACAAAGAGTTAGCCTTCAAAATGGAAAAGTGACAAAGAAGGTCAAACATGAGGCCAAAATTGCAAGACAAAGGAAGGAAAGACTAAGAAATGATGTGATTATCACAAATTTGGAACTCACTCTAAATAATAATGTCAAGCCATTAAGTCCTTGATTTTTGAGTCACAATCCTCAACATCTACTGCTCTGCTTCGTACACAACCTATAGTTGAAGAGGATGAAGAAGAGATTGTAGATGTTGAGCCCAATGCCATAGTTTCTTCAACACAGACTCATGAGGAGTGGACAAATGACAAGGAAAGGTTGTTTCATTCTAAGTTATGGGTGAAAGGTAAGCCTCTACATTTCATTCTTGATAGTGGGGGTCAAAAGAATTTAATCTCTGCTAATGTTGTGAAAAGCCTAAATTTGTCTAAAAATCCTCACCTAAAGACATACAGTATTATATGGTTGAGTTTAGGGAGAAACCTCCATGTCACCCACCAATGTCTTCTCTCATATGCAATAAAATCTTTCCAAGATGAGGTCTTATGTGATGTGGCCAATTTAGATGTTTGTGATGTACTCTTTGGTCAGCCATTCATGTATGATCAACATGGTATTTATGAATCAAGAACTCAAAGGATCACCCTCACTCTTGAAACATGACACTATAGGGTACCATAGATACCACCTTCCACATCTCTCTCTCTAATTAGTGCTAAGAAATTTATTCTCATGGTGGTTAAGCCATAGGAATCCAAAAGCGCTGATGTTGCAGCCTTGACTATATAAACAATATGACAATAGAAGCCAATAAATAATAAGATGAAGAAGTTCACAACCTCCCACCCATAGATTAATGGTTAGATAAAAATGGTGAACAATTGGTCCCTACACAGCTCCATAAAGTATAGATCCACAAAGTACAGCTCCACAAAGCACAGTCCATTCCAAGTATGCATTAGGAATCAAATAAAAAAACAACTACCACACTTGATGAAAAATATTGATGCAATGGGGACTATTTCTTTTTAAGGAGGGAGGAATGATCCGAGCAACATTTCAAGTAATAATTTGGGTGATGGTTCTACCCCAATTGGTGGTAGGACTTTTGAGAGCCATAGCTTTTACACCATAGCTTCATTTGACTCCCCATTTGAACCATTGGAAATATAAGAATGAGGAGAATGTGATGAGATGGCATGGATGTTTGATCAATGGATTTTGATCCTTAAAAACCCAATGAAAATTCCCTAACTTTCAATTTTAGTAGTGTAATCTAAAAATAGTATGTTTTTAAAAATAGTAATTACTCAAATTATATATTGTTGTAAATTGTGGAAGTCAAACCACTTAATCTACCTCAATATTGGTGACCTTACACATCCTCATCCTACCTTAAAAATGTGTATAAATGAATATGTAACCTAAAATGGAAATGGGACATCTCTTCTTAGAGATAGGCATATGTTTGGGTCTACAAATTTGATGAATAAAACATCTCTTCTCAGAGATAACATTATTGTTATTGTCTTGTTCTTGTTTCTTAAATTATCTTTCAACCAAATCTTTTGAGTTTTGGATCAGTGGTATTAGAGCAATTTTTCTTTAGAGTGTATGATCTTAAGGATGAGGTTAGATTACAAGAAGTTTGGGTAGAAAATAGAACCAATAGACTATTCACCTATTCACTCCAAATGATTTTAAATGGCAGATAACATTGAGACATCTGATCCTTTCAAGGAAATGGTGAATAAACCCTCTAGCAACAACAAGTATTGATGCTACAAAAATTTGCCCAAATTATTCAACAAATTTTGATGGGAAATTGTAGCTCCTCGTTTGGAACCCCACATCCTTTTTGTGCCCCAACACCCTTCAAAGTTTAGGTGAATTTTGATATCCCTACATTTAAAGGCAAAATCAATGTTGATGTAGTAGAAAATTGGTTAGATCAATTATCATCTTATTTTTCTATAAATAAATTCACCAATAAAGAGAAGACCACTTTTTCTCTTTTGAAAGCATCATTGCCTATCAAAAATTGGTGGGAAGTGTACAAAAAGAGATTTAGTGTAGGTGATATTGGCCTTGAGGTAGAACCTACCTAGGATGATTTCATAGAAGTTATAAATGAATAATACTACCCCATTGGAGCATACGATGATCTGTATATAGAGTGGCAACAACTTTTCCAAGGTAAAGAACAGTCTATTCAAGATTACACTGATATTTTTCATTCTCCATCTATGAGATTGGGCATCCAAGAGACTGAGAAATACAACGTTCTCAAATATCATGGTGGACTACAATGGTATATATGGGGAGAAATGGAATGCTTCAATTTGGAAACCCTCAATGAGGTGTATAAGTTCATAGCAAAGATTGAGTAGAAGCGTGGAAGAATGAATATGAAGAGTCAACCTTCAAAATGGAAAAGTGATAAAGAAGGTCAAACATGAGGCCAAAATTGGAATCAAAAGGAAGAAAAGATTGGAAAATGGTGTGATTATCACAAATCTAGAACTCACTCCAAAAAAGAATGTCAAGCCATCAAGTCCCTACTTTTTTAGTCACAATCCTTAACATCTATTGATTTGCCTCATACACAACCTACAGTTGAAGAGGATGAAGAAGAGATTGTAGATGTTGAGCTTGATTCCATAGTTGCTTCATCACATACCCATGAGCAGTGGCCAAATGACAAGGAAAGGTTGTTTCATTCTAAGTTATGGGTGAAAGGTAAGCCTTTTCATTTCATTCTTGATAGTGGGAGTCAAAAGAATTTAATCTCTACTAATGTTTTGAAAAGCCTAAATTTGTCCATGAAGCCTCACCCAAATCCATATATTATTGGATGGTTGAGTCTAGGGAGAAACCTACATGTCACCCACTAATATCTTCTCTCATATGCAATAAAACCTTTCCAAAATGAGGTCTTATGTGATGTGGTCAATCTGGATGTTTGTGATGTACTCTTTGGTGAGCCATTCATGTATGATTGGGATGGAATTTATGAATCAAGAACTTGAAGGATCACCCTCACTCTTGGAACATGGTGGTATAGGGTACCAGAGGTACCACCTTCCACATCTCTCTCTTTGATTAGTGCCAATAAATTTGTTCTCATGGTGGTTAAGCCACATGAATCTAAAAGGGCTGATGTTGTAGCCTTGAATACACAAATAATACAAAAATAGAATACAATAAATAACAAGATGAATAATTTCATGGCCTCTCATCCATAGATTGTTGGTCAGATAGAAATGGTGAACAATCAGGTCCTACACAGCTCCATAAATTACAGCTCCACAAAGCACAATCCATTCCAAGTATGCATGAGGAATCAAATCAAAACACAAATACCACGCTTGATGAAAAATATTGATGTAATGGGGACCACTACTTCTCAAGGAGGGAGTAATGATCCAGGCAACATTCTAGGTGATAATTTGGGTGATGGTTCTACCCCAATTGGTGGTAAGACTTCTAGGAGTCATAACTTTTAAACCATAGCTCCCTTTGACTCCCCATTTAAACTGTTGGAAAGCTAAGAATGAGGAGAATGAGATGAGTTAGAATGGAGCTATTCTTAATGGATTTTGACCCCTAAAAACCCAATGTAAGTGCCCCAAATTTCAAATTTAGTAGTGTAGTCTAAAAATAGTAAATTTCTAAAAATAGTAATTCCTCAAATTCTATATTATTATAAATGATAGAAGCCAAACCACTTAATCTCCCTTGAGATTTGTGACCTTACACATCCTCCTCCTACATTAAAAATATTTATAAATGAATATGTAACCTGAAATGGAAATGGGACATCTCTTTTTAGAGATAGGCATATGTTTGGGTCTACAAATTTGATGAATAAAATATCTCTTCTCATAGATAGAATTATTGTTATTTTGTTGTTCTTGTTTCTTAAATTATATTTCAACCAAAGATTTTGAGTTTTGGATCAGTAGTCTGTGAAAATTTCAAGCCAATGTACTTCTCCTATAAATGGAAAGAAAAAGGCCAAGGTTGCTTAGCAATGAATCTAAATAGATAAGATTCCCCATCCCATAAAATTTTGATGGATTTATATCTCACATGGAAATTCTAAGCTAATTTTAATGATTTAATGATTTTTAAAGGTCTTTTTATGAATGTTTAGGGATTTTGAAATTGTTTCAAATGTTTTTGGAAATTTTGAGGCATCTCAACTCTATCAATAATTATGTGATACATAATGGTCCAACTTATAAAAGATGAGAGCATGGATTAAAAATTCTCACAAAATGACAAGAGTTTGGTTTAAACATGTTTTTAAAATGGTGAAAGCATGGAAAAGGGGTGACTGAGCTATCCTTAGAAAATATTGAGCACTACCTACATACTCATGAATGAGATCTCAAGTCACTATAAATTTGTCTTATTGCATAATTATTTGACTAGGTAATAAGAAGGTGACAAATATACAAATGGAAAAGTATATAATAGTGATGCGACACTATGGATAAAAATAGGGTTGTTCTTAATTTTTCCAAAGGAAGTTATAATTAGGAAATAATGGCATGGGTCAATGATACTAATTTTGCCAATAGTTTTTGTAATTAGTATCAATCAATAATGAGATATAATGTGACAATAATGCAGAATACAATTTCCAAACCACTATCATATTGCTCCCAAGATACTACCTTGTTCTATAAATATTAAATCAACTACTAAAACTTTATATGAATCCCCTCTCTAAAGGTTCCCAAAGAACTAATGGATGTAAACTAAGGTCAAAAGGGGGGGAAAGGAGGGTAAACAAATTCAAATAATAGGGAAGGTATATAAATTATGGCCTTATGGTGTGGTACTGTGAAGGTGATTATTGACATAGTGGATTACACCTTGTGAAGGGAAGCTCAACTCTCTTCATCCACATGACACAACGGAGACATCCCTCTTGTTATGGGTGGTAAATATGAGGGATGAATCTCTATATTAGGGGCTAGCTTCAATTGATGCACCTTGAGGCCCTAGATTTCCTATTGCTGACAATGGGGGGATGAAAAGGGAGATAAATACTAGAAATCAAAACCCTAAACTAAAGCAGTGATGCACTAAAATGGTTGGTTTGCTTAGCTTTGGCATACACTTTACACCAAGACAAGCTAACATACACTATCATTCAAGATGAGAAACTCTCCTACATCAATATTTTAATAGGGGGCCCTATGGAGATACAAGGAGGAAGAACTACTAGAGGTGTTCTAAGACACACTATGGCAGTCTATTCACATGCACCTATACTCTACTATGGACACTTCTTGTTGACCTACAAAAAAGAGCTCACAATAAACTATATATGTTGGATTCAAACTATGAAAGCATGAAGAAAAATGACTTGACACAAGATCAAAACTATAGACATATGCAAAAGTGTAAACCCAAATGGAGGTAAAATGCTTATGTCTTGATTCAAGATAAATTCTTGTAGGGCTTTGCCATACAATCTGAGAGATTTTTTTCTCAAAATGAGAAGTTACAATTATATAGAGCAAGATGCTAATACAATAAGGAAAGCAAACCTATGCTAGAGTCAAATACTTCTAAGATAAGAGACCATGTTGTTGTTATATTATTAAACTACGTATGAAAGAGCCATGTTATATATGTCCAAGCTATTGCCCTTGTTGTCCTAGGCCTGTAAAAGCATGGGATACTCCTAGTAACCAACAAAGCCATCCTCAAGTTGTTGTGGCTAGACCATGCTCTCTTTAATGCTAGGCATAACTAGTTGTACATTAATGGCTTGGCATGAAAACATGGGTTGCATCTCTGTATAGTTCAAAAACCAATCTATTTTATTAGTTTTTGGTAGATATATTCTACCTAAATGTTTTAACTCACTTGGTTAATTTATCTATGCCACTTTTCCTAGTCTGAGTGGTCTCTAATTTTACCTTTTGACTTCATCAACTACTGGAGCTCTTCTAAATTTTTGTCCATTTATACTATTTACTTTGCCCATATCTTGTCTCTTCCTTACCTTCTCCTTTTGCACTCCTGTGGGATTTTACTTTTGTCTGAAGGATTTCCTTTCATTTGCTTACCCTTTTCACTATGGCCTTCTCTTTATCTACCTTGAGCATCAACTTTTTTTCAACATTGACTTTCTTTAGATAAAATGTCTAAAGGGTTTCCTTCAAACATTTTGTCCAAAGGAAATAATCCTTTAGGTCTTCCTTTGCCTTTGCTTCTTTGCCTATGATTCATCGGCCTTTAGGCTTTTGTTTAGGTGATTTCCTTCGAACAAAAAGTTTTAAAGAATTCTTTTGAACTTTTATATAAAGGAAATTATTCATGTGTCTTTCTTCCACCTTCAGGGTTCAACATCCCTTTCCTTTTAATAAAATATCTGAAGGAATTCATTTAGACATTTTGTCTGAAGGAAATTCTCTCTTGGCATTGGATTTTCTCAAAGGGAAAGTGCCCTTAAATGTTGTGTCTTCATCCCTTGCTTCCTCCTGGTACCCTCCATAAGGGCCATCTGAGTTCTCAATATACCCTTTAGGATTTTGAAGAAATTCCACTTCATCACTTGAGTGCCCTCTATAAGGGACATTGGCTCTCATAATTTCCCTTTACGGAAATGTAAGGGTCCTTTTTCCTACCTGAGTGCCCTCCATAAGGTCACCTACCCGAGTGCCCTTTGCAAGTGCACCTACCCTTTGAAACTCATACAAATGACCCTTTGGAAGAACTGAAGAGGTCTTTGCACTGACAAAAATCCCTTTGCAAGGGCACTTACTTTCAGACTTACCCTTAAGCCTTTCTTCAATTATCCTTTGGAAAAGTGAAAAGTCCACTTTCTTTGCTTATGTGCCCTCTAAATAAAATATGTTCCTTTGGAAAGCTACATAGACCAAATCAAGTCCTTCACTTGATTTTACTTATAAAAGATGAAAAGTAATACACCTGTGCAAACTTGAATTGCACTAGATAGACCATTTTAGACTTCTCATGAGCTCTTACTTTAGGTTTTGCATCAAATTTAGCACATAAAACAAACAAGTAAAGTCACATGGAAAATTTGATTTAGTCTATCAAGACCAAATCAGGTATTACAAGTGTCTTTAATTATAAGCCTTTATAAATAAAGATATTTTCAAAGTCTGGATTACACCATAAGGACAAAATTAGGTTTAACAAGTGACTTAACTTATGAAACTTTCACAAGTAAAGTCATTTAGAAAACCTAATTTGTTCTGTGAAGACCAAATCGTGTTTTTCAAGTGACTTAGCTGATGAAATTTTCACAAGTAAAGTGGCTTATAAAACCCAAAATACACTACTATGGGTGATGTAACTGATCTTGACAAACCCAAAATGCACTTGGCTAAGCAAATGAGGAAAACACATGGCTTTGTCTCAGGAAAGGTTTGGTAGAGAACATTTTGCACAAGGTAGCAGAGGGATGATCTACCCAAACCATGGATTGGATGAACTTTACAAATAAAAAGGAGGGGGTGCCCAATTTTGGCTTGTAGGACCAAAAATTAGTCAACACATTTGGTGACTCATAAGGGGAGAATACCTGCTATGCTAAAGAATAATGGTAGCCTCAAAGTCCATTGGGCATGGAGTCAAGATGCAGCTTTAAAAAGTTATAAATATCCTTCTAAAGACCTATGAACTAACAAAGCTTTACCTCAATAAACAAGGAAAAACAACACACAATAAGGCTAAAAACACTACACTTGTGCAAACAACACTTAGGAAAAATAAAGATAACTAAAAGCAAACTACTATGTATGGCCAACTCAATATATTTACCTCCCTCCTAGATTAAAGGGAAAACTTCTCAAGTCTCCTTCATGGAAAGAAAACTTATGGTGCCAAACAAGTGACTAAATGGAATGGAGACTTGGTGACTTACTCTTCTTGCCTACCACCTTGATTGGCTTGTAGCTGAGTGAATCAGGGTTAAACATGTCTCCAACATATATTTATTTACTTTGCTCTTTGGAGACTACCTCATGCTGGCCCTTCATGTTAATATATCTCACCAAGAAATCAATGGCTACAAGCTCATCACCATAGGGCTCATTTAGCTCATAACTCCCTTGATATGGGTTGGTTGAATATTTTGTCGATCAGCATACTGATAAACAAAATATCTCTGATCAGCCAAAGTAGAAAGATTAGTCATCCAAATGTGTAGGTTTACCATATCAAAAGGGGACTGATCTCTCCTCTCATCAAGGGGAGGTTTCCTATAGGTATGATATATATATATATAGCAATAGAAAATAATATTCAAGGGTAGGACAAACCATCCATCTCTCTTTCTTCAGAGATGATGTGTACAAATCAAAGGAGAAACTTAAGGAAAATGATAGAAAGCACTCCTCTTCTTTTATAAGTACTATTCAGCAAGCCACAAGAATGCTCCAAGTAGTAATAGCAAATTTTAACAAAGGATGTAATAACCAAAAAATTGAGAGGCAGCACAAAGTCTACACCTGAATTGCTCAAGAGTAAGATACGAAGGACAATGAGGGCACAAAGTCATCCCAAGGTCCTTTACAAAGAAATAAAAAGAAAACACACTAAAGGTAATTATGGGGGCATAAAGTCTCTCCACAATTGACTCTTCATGACACCTTCTTAATTCCTATCACTAATTATGCTTGTTAAATTAAAGGAACAGAAGATATATTAAAGAAAAAGAGAAGAACAATTTCCTCAACAATAAAGATATTACAGCACAAAGTCTGAAAAATCACTTGCTTTCTTATTCCAATAACAAAATATGATCAACAAACTGAGCTCAAAGTCTCAGAAGTGCCTTTCAATTTGGGTAGAGTTTTGTTCTCCTTGTCAAAAGGAGATATATTTACAATAAAAGAGAGTCCCTTATATAGCCTCTTCAAGAAGGACTCGGGAATAGTAACACACCACGTTGCATTGAAATTTATTAAGAAGGTAGGCTAGAACTTAGGGGCATCTACCCATTTTCTTTTCTCAATGTAGAGAAACAAGTCATGCTATTGAAAGTTTACATCTTTCAATGTCCACCTAGAAATCTGATCCTTCTTCATCGTTTCTCCTTTTTTGGTTATTTGAATCAGGTCCTAGATTTATTTCAATGCTCTATTCCTTAGTCACTTTCTACTGGTCTTTATCAATTGATGCATGGCACATTCCACTGATAAATAGGTTAAGACACGTGGCAACTTCCATGAGATTCTGAGAAAAATTTATTGATAGAGGCTTTGAAACTTATTAGAAACGCAAAATTGTGGGTACAGACACTTTACAAATTTACAATAGAAAAAGTGGCAGCTTCTGCTTACCTCTTGAGAATCCTACAAAGGATGACACGTGTTGGCTTCTATTGCATTTTAGAAAGACTATAGAACTATGCGTAACTCATTTGGATTCATGCAAATGATGCCTCTTGGTGTGATCTGCTTAACTTACAAAGGACATGTGGCAGTTTCTGTGGCTCTTAGAAGCAAAGTGAAATGAGACTCGAAAGATGACACATGGTAGTATTTGCTATGCTTTAGTGTCCTTTGAAAACACTCAAGACTTATTTTAGATTCACATGGATGATAACACGTGGTAGTCTC
The DNA here is from genome assembly GCA_037957365.1 of Torreya grandis. Taxonomy (NCBI): domain Eukaryota; kingdom Viridiplantae; phylum Streptophyta; class Pinopsida; order Cupressales; family Taxaceae; genus Torreya; species Torreya grandis. The sequence continues at coordinate 1,046,984 of JARHVA010002147.1, forward strand.
TGTTGTGCTCAAAAAATGCTTAGGATGAGCTTCAAAACTTATTTGAAACTTAGACGCAGACATGTGTCGCTCTCCACAGAGTTATAAATGAATAGGTGGTGGCTTCTACTCATCTTTAGAGAGTCAGTTGGATGATGACACATGTCACGTTTTGCTTTCTTTAGCAACTCACTAGGGGTCCACCATAGTCTTTATGAAAATAAGAAGTAGGAGGGAGAAATTGTAGAGATTGACACTTGTTAGCTTCTACCAAATTTTGCAAAGGACACATGGCAAGATCTAAATACATTTGTTAGTCACATAGATGCATACACTTGGTATAATCCATTTCATTTAGTCACTCATCCCCGAGCCCACCATGGTCTTTGTTCAAAATAGTGAAGCTAAGGGAAGAGACTGTGGATATTGACACTTAGAGGCTCCCAACAAGCTTCAAAAGGGACACGTGGCAATATCCACTAATTTGCAAAAATAAAGTTTAGTGGAGCTCAGTTGTCGACACTTGGCAGCATCTGCCTGACTCTTTCTTTTGCGTGCACTTCTTTTCTTAACTAAGGCAGCCTTTAAACCTTTGAACCTAGCATGTTAAACCAATTGAACATTAAACCCATTGAACCTTTGAACCCAGCATGTTGAACCCATTGAACCAAAATGGTTCAAGGTTTAATGGTTCAATGGTTGGATTCTTGCTTGGATGCTTGCTGATGGACATTTTTGATTAAACCAAGGCACTAAACCAATCTCAAAAATGACTAAGTGTTGGAAATTGATTCTTTTGATTGAACCTCCCTATAGAAGCCTTTGAACCTATTTAACCATTAGTCCCTTGACTGAAAAAGCTTGAATAATTCCCAATTTTCAAATCTTAGAGCAATTTTTTGAAATGAAAAGAGATATTTTGGTCTTTGCAAGACCAAAATAGCTTATATGTTGTCCTAAAAATGAGTGACATTTTTTGGGTACAACAACTAGCTCCAGTTGGGGAACTTCTATCAATTGTAAAAAGAATTGAAGGGAGTAGAATCTAGAATCTCTAGTGTCTTCAAGTATGCCATTGGGTTATAGAGTCATGCTACCCAGAAATGAAAGGCATCAAAAACAAAAATAAACAAATGAAAATAGAATTAAAAACTGTATAAATATACATATATATAGATGCAATGATCTGATACTTCAAGAGTTAAAGTGTTTCAGATGCTACCCATTATGAGGTAGATAAAAGAGTGTGCCATCTTGATATTTTAGAAGAAAGATATTTTCACCAATGTGTTGATGAATTATAAATGGGCCTCTCTAAAGGGAGTCAAACTTTCCATGCATCCCCTTTGGTTCTCTCCTTTTGTCCCACAGTAGGACTTGATTCCCAATCTGGAAATCATGATTTATGGCCTTATGGTTAAAGAGTTTCTTCACCAGGCTTTGATGAGTATAAATTATATCCACCACCATAGTTCTTTGTTCCTCTAGCTTAGTCAAGCACATGATTCTTTTATCAAGAGAACTTTCATATGTCTGATCTTCAATTGCCTTTGCCAATTTCAAGGCTAGCAATTCTAAGGTGATTGGTATCTCAACATTGATACCATAAAGAAGTTGAAAAGGAGACATACCAATTGCCCTCTTTGGTATGATTTTGTCTACCCATAGAGCATCAACCAATGATTTGTGCCATGTCCTTTCATTGTTATCTACTAGCTTCTTGATGATAGTTACCAGGTTCTTATTTCTGGATTCAACTTGTCCATTCCCTTATAGAAAATAATCAAAAGTGTGAGAGAGTATAATTCTATAATGAAAATAGAATTGTGTAATCTCTTGAGAGGTGAAAAAATCTACATTATCAGTAACAATTTTGATTGGAACTCTAAACTTGGAAATGATATTCTCTTTGAGGTAGTTGTATACAACTTCTGAAGTAGCATGCTTAGTTGGGATTGCTTCTACCCACTTGGTGAAATAGTTAGTTACTTTAAGGTCATAATCATGTCCAACACTTGAAGATGGGTTTATTGTCCCAATAAAATCAATCCCCCATTGCTAGAAAGGTTCTTCTATGATCACTAGCTTGAGAGGCATAGCAGCTAACTTGGGTCTTCCAACAAATTGCTGACAGAGTTCACATTTTCTCACCCACTTATGTGCATCTTGGAAAAGAGTTGGCCAGTAATACTTATAGAATTTTGTGAGCAGTCACAGGAGTAAAAAAATATTCTCCACAGGCCAGATTGTGTAAAGATTTCAAAAGCTAGCTTTGTTGCTCTTTGTCTACACAGTGAAGGAATACTCCATCTATGCTTCTCTTGTACAAGTCATTGTCCCAAAGGACAAAATTGGTAGCTTTCAACTTGATAGTCCTCCTTTATTTATAATACAAACTAGTAGGACATTCACCATAAGTAAGGAAATGAGTGATACCTGAATACCACTCATTGGTAGTGGAGACAAAAAGGACTATTGGTGTCTCTTCCACTTCAGTTTTTTCATGCTATGTGTCTTTTAACATATTGTCAGCAATTAATTGGCATAGGATTTTAAACCTAACCAACTTTTTTGACTTGATGTCTAGATCAAACTCTTGGATCTTTACAATCCAATTACCTCTTTTCATGCCAAACTCTTGCTGAGTTAATATAGACTTAACTGTAGTGTCAGGAACTAAGGTAGTAGTGTGTGAATTCATAATATAGAAGCAAAAATGTTTGACTACTTTCACCAAGGCATAAACATGATTCTCTATATTTTAATACTTCATCTCATGGGTTTTGAGAGGGAAACTAATGAAAGAGATAGAAGATTCCATACCTTCCTTGTCTTGTTGAACAAGAATTGTTGAAAGAGTGTGTTCAGATGCATAGTTGTATATGATGAAATCTTTGTTGTAATTTGGGAAAACCAAGGTAGGGGCATGAGCAATGAAAATTTTGATATCTTGAAATGTTGATTTGCCTTCTTTAGTCCAGCTGAAGATGGTCTTCCCTTTCATCATGTTCACAATGTGTCTAGTCTTCTCAATAATTTGAGGATAAATCTCTGTAAGAAATTCACCTTTTTGAAGAAAGAATGAACATCAGTCTTACTTGTAGGCAAATTAAGTTCTTGAATATACTTGACTCTATATGAGTTAATCTTTATGCCTTCTTTGGACATAATGTGTCTAAGGAGTTTCCCTTCTATTACTCCAAAAATAGACTTCAATGCAATCTTGTGTTGGTTTACTTCACCAACTTCAACTTGATTATACCCTAAGAAGCCATCCAGCATTGATAACATCTCTAAACCTATCATTGTTTGAAGCACTTAATCCATAATTGGCAAAAAATAATTATCCTTCAAAGATGCTTGATTTAGATTTTTGAAATATACACAAATGCAAATTTTAAAATTCTTCTTCTTTATAGGCACTATGTTTGCAATCCATATAGAATGATGGATTGGGAAGATGATTCTAGCATTTAACATTTTTTGTATCTCAGACAGAATAGTAACTGATATTTTTAGATTATATTGTCTAGATTTTTGCTTGTAGGGCATTGAGTCAGCCTTGAGAGGAATGTAATGGCAGATTTCATCTAGTCTGAGAGACTTCAAGTCTTCATAAGAATATGCTATGACATCTATGTATTGACAAAGTAAAGAGGTGAACTTGAATCTTTCTTCAGGGGTGCAACACTTACCAATATTGACCATCTTGGGATTTTCTTCAGTGGTCAGATTCACTTGATCGAATCTCTGAGAGAAAATTGAGTCTGTTTGCTTTTGTTTGATGAATCTATCATGCTTGTCAAACAAATTTTCAAGAGAAACTAGGCCTTTGGTAAATTTTTTCCTTTTAGCTATAAGAATTCTTCATTTATATCTGAACTAGATTTAGAGACAGATTCATTCTTCTGAGATTCACTTCCTTCAAAACATAGTTGTTAAAAATTATCTTTTCATTCCAGGAAGGCAATGATTTAATGATCATCATTGAATACTTGCCAATGATCGACATTGTCAAGAACACTTGGTTTATAGACCAGCTCTATGGTATAACTATCTTATTTGAAATCTAAATGAGGAACTAAGAGAGTTCCTAAAATAGCAAGTGCATCAGCTCTATCATTAGACTCTCTGGGTATAGCAAAAATGTTGAAAGCATCAAAGCTTTCAATTTAGTCCCAAACCAAGTTACGGTAGTGGTGTAATATTTAATTCTTATTTTGGTATAATTTCTTCACTTGACAAACCACTAATTCAGAATCGCCTTTGACATGAAAAAACTTGATGCCTTTTTCTTAAGCAACCTTCATGCCCAGCAGTAGAGATTCATATTCAGCTATATTTTTAGTGTTGTTAAACTATAATTTGTAAGATGAAGGGAACATATCTCCTTAAAAAGATATCAAAACAATCTCAACTCTTGAATCAGGAGAGGAATAGCTACCATCAAATTCTAAAGTCCATATCTCATCTGATACTAATTTTTCTTTAGACTTTCCTTCATTAGAGATGGAAGATCCTTCTTGATCTGTACTGCAGCTTACTATTTTTTTTATTGTTCTTATTGAAATGATTACTAAGTTAACACTTTCAGGTGTTTCATGCACTTCATCTGTAGATAGAAAATAGTTACCCATACCTACATATTCAAAAAGAATTTGAGCTTTAGGGACTAATGTCTAGGTGACCACATATTTTGCTTCCTTTTCAAGGAGAAATCTCTTCATTACACCTTAGACAGGGATCCTTGCCTCAGACAGATCCATGCTTAGTTCTCCTCCCATGTCCTTGTAAAAATTTCATCCAAGAAAAATGCCATAGGATGCTGGGACATTAGCCACCAAGACAATCATCTTGATTCTCTTATTTGGAAAGGCTGTAAATGTAAATTGGGCATCTTTGATTTGCCCCAGCAAAGGTACTTGCTTGTTCTCCATGGAGAAACATCTCGCAAATGTCTTGGTCAGTGTGAGACCAAGAGACTTAGCTACTTTATCTGGCATGACATTATCAGATGCACCTGAGTCTATAATACAGTTACTTAGTTTGTGGCCATTAATTAACAAGGAAACATAGAAAGGTTCTATTTTTCTAGGAGTAGTTGGGGGAGTAATGACCAGATTATTTAGAACAGGCATGTTTTTTGGAGAATCAAGAGTTACCTTTTTAGCCTTTTGTCTTGTAGGGATGGTTTGGTTTTTGACATATTGGACCAGCTTATTCAATTGATCAAGATTGGACTGCAAATATTTAAACTCAGACATTTATATTTTTTGTTTTTTTGACATGATAGATTATGTCAAATGGCTAAATTGAGCTAGGTACAGAGAAAGTTACTTCAAATTTTTGAGTCATAAGAGAGATGGGAGGTGGGCTGGTTTGCAAATTTGAAATAGAAGGGGAAGGCAAAATTGATATATTTGCCTTTTGGGTGATTATCAGATCTTTTGATTGAAAAGGTAGAGTGGTTCCATGCTTATCAATCATGATTGCTGGTTGTGGTTGCACTTCTATCTTCTCTTTATCAACCTACTAGACTGACTGGTTTTTGGACATGGTAAACACTACATATGATCCATTAAAATCTTCTCCTTTGCTTTTGGGTTCATCCTAGTAGTTTAGGAAACCAATGTGGGAGTCACCAACTGATTCTTCTTGATTGTATTTAAAGAGATCAGCATTATTTTCTTGATTCAATTCAAGCTATAAAGATAACTCTGATTCTACTTCAAGATATACCATTGCTAAATTGGTTGGAGGAGCTTCTAGGGCAAGTTTCCCTTGTGGGGGAGGAAGGCGATTCTATTGCCCTTGATTCCTGGCAGCATTGCCCTAATATGACTGATTTGGGAATGTCCTTCTGTATGGAGTAGAAGACATTCCTTGAGCCATTTGCTTTTTAAGAGAAAGCAACTCATTTGCCAATTTTTGCACCATTAGATTTGTGGTGCCTATAGATGCATATTCAAAAGATGATGAAGCTCTATTTTTATTTAGATCTCTTCTTATCTTCTCTGCTAAGATGAGATCATCTACTACTTCAGTGGCCAAATGTTGAGCTATAGCAAGATCTATTTGACTAGCACGTCTCAAGAGAAAACTTACTTTAGGTAGCTAAGAATTAATGAAAAAGTACTTGAGATTCTTAGCTATAGGTTGAGCTATTACAGGAATTCTATTTCTCAGTTTATCAAATTTGGCTATGAAATCTCTCATAGGCTCATAAGGCTCTTTCTTCATCTATGTAAGTTGAGCCAGAAGTACATGTGCATCTTCTGCAAGTTTGAATTTGGCTTTAAACTTATCTTTTAGAGTATTCCAATTAGTTATTGACCAAGCTTGTAGATGATAAAACCAATCTGTAGTAGCACCTTGTAGTGTGTCCACAAAAACCCTACCTACTACATCTTCAAATTCTACTCCAATTACTCCACAAGCTATGCTAAAGGATGTAATGTGTTCATTAGGATGAACTTTCCTATCACCATAGAATTTGGGGAAATTCTTCCTAAAACTGTGTGGAAGCTCATGTAGAGGTGGAGTAAAATTGAGGGGACCAAAAGCATTACCCTAGGGGCCTTGAACTACCATTGTAGGATTATGAAAAGGAGGGATAATAAATCTCAGAGGGGTAATTATTGGCAAAACTTTATTAATAGTAGAAGTAGATACTTCGTCTGGCAATGGAGATCTAACTTTAGTAGAAGGAAAGCTCTTAGTTCATTGGAGATGAGATGGTGAAGGAAACAGATCAAAATCACTTTGCTGTACCAACTCGAATATAGGGTCAATGATACCTTTAGCCCTTTGGCTTTGTGTATACCTTGAATCTGCCAAATTGTAAAACAAATATGGAAAAAAATTAACCTTGCTTTAGTTAAAGCTTGAGGCTTTAAACTGTGCATTCTTTTCTAGTTAGTGTGAAGGTGAATGGATAGATTATAAATGGATAATAGGTATATCCCCAGCGGAGTCACCAAAAATTGTTGGTTGAATATTTTGTCAATCAACATACTGATAAATAAAATAGGTCTAATTAGCCAAAGTAGAAAGATTAGTAGTCCAAATGTGTAGGTTTACCATATCAGAAGGGGACTGATCTCTCCTCTCATCAAGGGGAGGTTCCCTATAGGTATGATATGTGTGTGTGTGTGTGTGTGTGTGTGTGTGTGTGTGTGTATATATATGTATCTATGTATGTATGTATGTATGTATGTATGTGTATATATATATATATATATGTATATATATGTATATATATATATGTATATATATGTATGTATATATATATATATATGTATGTATATATGTATATATGTATATGTATATGTATATATATATAATAATAATACTCAAGGGTAGGAAAAACCATCCATCTCTCTTTCTTCAGAGATGATGTGTGTGGATCAAAGGAGAAACTCAAGAAAAATGATAGAAAGCACTCTTCTTCTTTCAGAAGTACTATTCAACAAGCCACAAGAATACTCCAGGTAGTAATAGCAAAATGTAACAAAGGATGTAATAACCAACAAATTGAGATGCAGCACAAAGTCTACGCCTGAATTGCTCAAGAGTAAGATACGAAGGACAATGAGGGCACAAATTCATCCCAAGGTCCTTTACACAAAAATGAAAAGAAAACACACTAAAGGCAATTATGGGGGCACAAAGTCTCTCCATAATTGACTCTTTAGGACACCTTCCTGACTATTGTCACTAATTCTATTTATTAAATTAAAGGAACATAAGACATATTAAGTAAAAAGACATAAGATTAGTTTCTTAAACAATAAATATATTACAACACAAAGTCTAAAAAATCATTTGCTTTCTTATTCCAATAACAAAATATGATCAACAAAATGAGCTCTAAGTCTCAAAAGTGCCTTTCAATTTGGGCAGAGTTTCATTCTCCTTGTCAAAAAGAGATATATTTACAATAAAAGAGAGTCCCTTATATAGCCTCTTCAAGAAGGACTCAAGAATAGTAACACATCGCATTGCATTGAAATCTATTAAGAAGGTAAGCTGGAACTTAGGGGCATCTACCCATTTGCTTTTCTTAATGCAGAGAAACAAGTCACACTATTGAAAGTTTACATCTTTCAATTTCCACCTCGTAATCTGATCCTTCTTCATCATTCCTCCTTTTCTAGTTATTTGAATGGGGTCCTAGATTCAATTTGATGCTCTATTCCTTAGTCACTTTCTACTAGTCTTTAGAAATTGATGCATGGCACATTTTGCTGCTAAACAGGTGAAGACACATGGTAAATTTTGTGGGACTCTAAGAAATGTTTATTGATAGAGGCTTTGAAACTTATTAGAAACTCAGAATCATGGGTATAGACACTTGTCGCTCTCCACAAATTTATAATGGAAAAAGTGACAGCTTCTGCTTGCCTCTTGAGAATCCTATAGAGGATGACACATGTTAGCTTTTGTTGCATTTTAGAAACACTATAGAACTATGCATAACTCATTTGGATTCATACAGATGATGCCACTTGGTGTGCTCTGCTTAACTTACAAAAGACATGTGGCAGCTTCCATGGCTTTTATAAGCAAAGTGAAATGAGACTTGAAAGATGACATATCTTTTGAGAGCCCTATGGAAGATGACACATGGTAGTCTCTGCTGCACTTTAGCAGCCTTTGAAAACACTCGAGACTTATTTTAGATTCATGCAGATGATAACATGTGGTGGTCTCTGTTGTGTTCAAAAAATGATTAGGATGAGCTTAGAAACTTGTTCAAAACTCAGATGTAGACACATGTCACTCTCCATAGAGTTATAAATGAATAGGTGGTAGCTTGCACTCATCTTTGGAGAGTCAGGTAGATGATGACACATGGCATGTTTTGCTTTCTTTAGTAGCTCACTGGGGGTCCACCATAGTCTTTATGAAAATAAGAAGTAGGAGGGAGAAATTGTGAAGATTGACACTTGTCAGCTTCTGCCAAATTTTGAAAGAGACACATGGTGAGATCTGAATACATTTGTTAGTCATGTAGATGTAGCCACTTGGCACATTCTACTTCATTTAGTCACTCATCCCTAGGCCCACCATGGTCTTTTCTCACAATAGTGAAGCTAAGGGAAGAGACTGTAGATATTGACACTTGGAGGATCCCAACAAGCTTCAAGAGGGACACGTGGTAATATCCACTAATTCGTAGAAACAAAGTTTAGTGGGGCTCAGTTGTCGACACTTGGCAGCATCTACCTGACTCTTTCTTTTACATGCACTTCTTTTCTTAACTAAGGTGGCCTTTAAACCTTTGAACCCGGCATGTTGAACCGATTAAACATTGAAGCCATTGAACCTTTAAACCTAGTATGTTGAACCCATTAAACCAAAATGGTTCAAGGTTTAATGGTTCAATGGTTCAATGGTTGGATCCTTACTTTGATGCTTGCCGATGGAAATTTTTTATTAAACCAAGGTGCTGAACGAATCTCAAAAATGAGCAAGTGTTGGAAACTTATTCTTTTGATTAAACCTCCCTATAGAAGCCTTTGAACCTGTTGAACCATTAGTCCTTTGACTAAAAAAGCTTGAATAATTCCCAATTTTGAAATCTTAGAATAATTTTTTGAAATGAGAAGATATATTTTGGTCTTTTCAAGACCAAAATAGCTTATGTGTTGTCCTAAAAATGAGTGACATTTTTTGGGTACAACAATATGCATCATGGACTGACTTATCCCCTTCTACTTTATTGAGGAGCCTATCAAACTGATCCTTTGGTTCATCATGGCCTTTGTGAATAAGGGTGATTATTGTGATGTCTAGAATGATATCAAAAATTTGTTGATCATCCCAAGTGACATCATCTTCTTGCTCAAGGCTCTCTTCTTCAAATCTTTCATCAAGATAGGTAGGCCTTTCCTTTTGTTGCTTAAAAACAAGACTCTCTAGTTGTTCAAAGACATGCTCCTGATCCTCCTCCAACTTGAGTTCCATGGAATGGTAATTCTCCTCATCAAAGCAATAAGGAATTTCATCAAACAAGGGGGGAGAGATCTCACCATGCTTAAATTCATCATCATCCATTATTGACAAATAAATTTTGTCAACCTCATCTTCATATTTTTGGAACATATGCATGTATGCATGACCTATGTATTCTCCATTGTTGATGATGTATTTAAAAGGAGCATCCATGATGATTTCCTCCTCATTTTCATCCATGAGAGCTTCTTGATCAGCCATGAATTGGATCCTCTCTTATTCACTTGCCTCTTTAAAAATAGGTTCCTCCTTAAGAAGGAATGAAGTGGAAGGTTGATGGTTAAACTCATGTGGAAGAGGAGGCAAACCTTGAGCTATAATTGAATGATTATTTTTCTTCCATTTGGCCATCACTTCATCGACATCAGATGTGGCTTGATATCTCTTTTAGAGGGGTGTAGATGGGGTGTGTTCAAATGTAGGATATTCTACTTGGTCTTAACCGTCCATCACACCTTGGCTGAGGAACCTCATTCTAGACTCTAACTCTATAATTTACTTGGCTATATTCTCTTGGAAGAACCTCTCTTTCATTTCATAAGCATCATCATGATGAGTAGTAGTAATTTCATCTTCTTCAAGGTTTCTATCAAAATGAATAGGCCTCTCCTCCTCTTTTTTCCTACCCCATGATTCCATTGTTTATTTCCAACTCATGACCTTGGGATTAGAACTCTTCCCTTATGAATAGACAACAACTTTATCCTCTTCAAGGTCCTGAGTTGGTTCATGATAGGCACTCCTATGATGAAAGGATTGAGGAGGTTGAGGGAAACTAAGAAGGGTCTACTCATATACAGGAAGAGCTACTTTAAGAGAGATGTGTTGATTTCCAAAAGATATAGGGTGATTCCCATCAAAAGAGGGTCCACATTCTAAATAATTGAGAAGGTTAGTCTCCATGAGAGGATGTTCTAATGCCCTTTGGTGTTGGAAATCTAGATGTAAAGGATTAAGAGTAGGATTGATTAATATGCAAGATGAGCCAGAAAATTGGATTTTGTGAGCAAGGGCTATTTGGTAGAAATGATTTGGTGTATAAGAGGGGACTTTCTTTTGAGTAGGAGGGGGTTGATCTAGGATGGGAAAAGGCATACAAGGATTATTTCCTTGAATTAATTGGCTCCTACATATTGTTAGTTCCTCCTTCATGGATTATAAGGCCTGAGTTTGCTTGAATAAACACTCTATTTTGTACATAAGCTCTTACTGATATATATTCTACTCATCTAATCTATCTATCTCCATCACATGCTTCTCAAAATCCAACATTATCTCCCTTACATTAGGTGAAGGGTAACTAGGAGAGCTACTTGAGGTGATTCCATGAACAACCTGAGCTTGATCAAAACTATATAAGGGAACACAAGGCCTATGCTACTCAACAATGGGATTATACATACCAAAGTGATTTGTTAATGGCACTTGGACTGCTTAACCAGTTGATTCAACTTTGAGTCACCATTGGTGTTGACTGAAATACCTCCAAAGGATGATTTGTTGAATAATACACCAAAAAATCCTTCAACTCCTTAGATAAATTGTCTCAATGGGCATGCAAAAAACTATTGACATAGTGGATTGCACCCTTTGAAGGGAGGCTAAACTTTCTTCAACCACATGACATAATGGAGACATCCCTCTTACTATGGGTGGAAAATATGAAGGATGAATATATATATTAGGGGTTAGCTCCCATTGATGCTAGCAATTAGGGGATGAAAAGGGAGAGAAATACTAAAAATTAGAACCTAAACTAAAGCAATGATGCACCAAAATGGTTGGTCTACTTAGATTTGACATACACTTTACACCAAGACAAGCTGACATACACTATTATTCAAGATGAAAAACTCTCCTACATAAATATTTAAATAGGAGGCCCTATGGATATATAGGGGGAAGAACTACTAGAGGTGTTCTAAGACACACTATGGTAGCCTGCTCACATGTGCCTATATTTTGCTATGGACACTTCTTGTTGACCTAAAAGAAAGAGCTCACAATAAACTAGATATGTTGGATTCAAACTATGAAATTATGAAGGATAATGACTTGACACAAGATCAAAACCATAGACATATGCAAAAGTGTAAACCCAAATGGATGTAAAATGCTTGTCTTGATTCAATGTAAATTCTTATAGGGCTTCACCATACAAGCTAAGAGATTGTTTTCCCAAAATGATAAATTACAATTATATAGAGCAAGATGCTAATAGAACAAGGAAAGGAAACACACGATGGAGTCAAACACTTATAAGACAAGAGACCATGTTGTTATCATATTATTCAAACTACATATGGGAGAGCCATGTTATAGATATCCAAGCCATCACCCTTGTTATCCTAGGATTGAAAAAACATGGTATACTCTTTTTAGCAATTAATAAAGCAATCCCTAAGTTTTGGTGGCTAGACCATGCTCTCTTAAATGCTGGGCACAACTAGCTATGCATAAATGGATTGGAATGAAAACACATGCTATGGATCTTTATAGTTCAAAAACTAATCTTTTTATTGGTTTTTGGTAGATATATTCTACCTAAATGTATTAACTTCCTTGGCTGAGTTGTCTATGCCACTTGTCTTGGTCTGAGTGGTCTCTAATTTTTCCCTTTGACTTCATCATCTACTAGAACTGTTCTACATTTTTGTCCTTTTCTACTCTTTACTTTTCCCATATTTTGTCTCTTCCTTGCCTTCTCCTTTTACACTCCCACAAGGTTTTCCTTTTCTCTGATGTATTTCCTTTCATTTGCTCACCTTTGCACTGTGGCCTTCTCTTTGTCTACCTTAAGTGTCATCTTTTTTGTAAAATGTCTAAATAAAATCATTCCTTTAGTTATTCCTTTACCTTCACTTCTTTGCCTATGCTTCATCAACCTTCAAAATTTTATTCAGGAGATTTCCTTTAGACAAAAATTCCAAAGGAATTCCTTCATACTTTTGTTTGAAGGAAATTCTTCATGTGTCTTTCTTCTGCCTTCGAGCTTCTGTGTCTCTTTCCTTTAGACAAAATGTCCAAAGGAAATTCTCTCTTGGCATTGGCTTTTCTTGAAGGGCAAGTGCCCTTCAAATTTTTGTCTTCATCCCTAACTTCCTCCTAGTGCCCTTCGTAAGGGCCATCTTAGCTCTAAAGCTATTGTTTGGGATTTTGAAGAAGGTCCACTTTGTCACTTGAGTGCCCTCTGTTAGGGTTATTGGCTCCCAAAATTGCCCTTCAAGGAAAATGTAAGGGTCCTTTGTCCTACCCAAGTTCCCTTTACAAGGGAACATACCCTTTATAACTCCTACAAATGACCCTTTGGAAGAAGTGAAGAGGTCCCCTTGTCAACAAAAATCCCTCTGGAAGGGCACTTGCTTCCATACTTACCCTTTGGCCTTTCTTCAATTGTCTTTTAGAAAAGTGAAAATTCCACTTTCTTTGCTTATGTGCCCTTTGAAGAAAATATGTGCCTTTGGCGAGCTACATAGACCAAATTAGGTCCTTCACTTGCTTTTACTTATAAAATCCAACAAGTAATACCATTGCACAAACCCGAATTGCACTAGGTAGACCATTTCAGACTTCTCATCAGCTCTTACTTTAGGTTTTGCATCAACTTCAACTCATAAAATAAAAAAGTAAAGACACTTGGAAAACTTGATTTGGTTTACCAAGACCAAATCAGGTTTTTAAAGTGTCTTTACTTATAAACCTTTATAAATAAAGACATTTGTAAAGTTTGAATTACACTTTAAGGACCAAATTAGGTTTATCAAGTAACTTGAATTATGAAAATTTCACAAGTAAAGTCATTTGAAAACCCAATTTGGTCTTTGAATACCAAATTAGGTTTTGCAAGTGACTTAGCTGATGAACTTTTCATAAGTAAAGTGGCTTGTAAAACCTAAAATGCACTGTTGTAGGTGAAGTAACTGCTCTTGACACACCCAAAATGCACTTGTCTAAGCAAATGAGGAAAACACTTGGCTTTTTCTCAAGAAAGGTCTGACAGATAACATTTTGCATAAGGCAATAGAAGGATGATCTATCCAAAACATGGATTGGATGACTTTTGTAAAGAAAAAGGAATTGGCTTGCAAGACCAAAAATTTGTCAATAGTGATAATATGGTACAATGATAAATGATCTTTATAGACAATACCTTAATTATCTCAATAAAAATAATGCTTGACATGTATTATGTTCATGGGCTCATCAAGTTCATCTCCATCTAATGTAACTAACATGTAATATCTAGAGCTATAATTAGAAACAATGACATAAGGGCCTAGATAATTAGGCTTGAACTTGCCTTTCTTCTTTTTATCAGTTGTGATATTTTCTAGTTTTCTTTGAGGACAAGACACCAAGTTTGAAATTTTTATGCTTGACATGCCTATTATACCAACCAAATAGCTAATTATGATATGATTTAAGGCTATTTATAGTATACATGCATTTATTTTCTTATAAATTTAACTCTTGTAGATGAGCGACTCTGTAATCCTTATCATCAAGGATGTGCTTCATTGAGATACATATAGAAGGAAACTCTACCTCAATGGGAAGAATGGAATCAGTGCCATAGACAAGAGAATGTGGTATGGATCCTATTGGAGTACAGTAAGCCTAGAGGGAAAAAAATATCTGCAAGTTCCAATCACAGCCATCGTCACTGATAATATTCTTAAGAATATTGACAATGGTCTAGTTATATGCCTTTGCTTGGCCATTACTTTGTGGGTAATATGCATTATAAAAATTTTGGGTTATTTTAAACTCAACACAGATCACCTTAACATACTTATTCTTAAATGATGTACCATTATCATATATAATGTTAGATGGGATACCATAGTGGCAAATGAAATGGTTAAAGATGATTTTGTAATTTTTTTCCTAACACATAAGTGAGGGGTATAGCTTCAACCCATTTATTGAAGTACTAAATGGTGGTAAAGATATGTTTATGGCCATATAAGGAGGTAGGGTCAATATTCCCAATGAGATCAAGTCCCCATGTTGAAAATGGCCATGGTGTAATCATTGGTTTGAGTGTTCTAGCTAAGGCATGAATCAAATTTACATCTCTGAAATTGCTTACATATTTTCACATAAACATCTACATATGCTTCTATAGTTAGACAATAATAATGAGTATGTAGGAGATTTTTTGCAAGGATAGTCCTATTGGTGTGAGCCCCATTAAATCCTTCATGGAATTATCTCAATGTTAATGCAGCTTATGCTAAATTTAAATAGTGAAGCAAAGTTCCATCAAAGCTTATGTGGTAAAGAGTTGGGCCATGTAGGGTATATTGAGAGGCTTGGTGTGTGAATTTTTTTTACTTACTTGAAATATTGGGTGGAATGACTTGGTCATGGAGGTAATTATATAAGTCATAATACCAAATAGAATGGGGACCAATAATATCACTGATCATTTCAATGGTCAAGGGTTCATGATCAGGTGATAGAAGATCCTCAATAAGGAACTGATAGCCTCTTGCCTTGTCTGTGTTGTGTACCACATAACTAATGGTAGACATGTAATTTTTTTATTTCTATTTTCTTAAGGTATGTGTTTAAGATTAATGTGGGAAATATGCTACTTGAGAATGTCCATCATGGCCTTATATGGTACTAGATTATCATCTTTGGTCTAGAACTAGTATGTAACCTAGTTATTGATAAGTTGGGAATTTCTATGAACTAGTAAATGTTGAATGTTAAATTGTACTAATAAACAAATACCTATAATGAGTTATTCATTTTAAACCATGTTATTAATAAAATTAAAGCTGATAGAAAATGATTTAGGAATGATATCCCCATGTGGTGTAATAAATAGTGGTTCTTCTCCTAATCCATGAGATGTGAATGACCCATCAAAATACAACTTCTATTGTTACTACTTAAGAGGTGTTTCTATGATGGTCATGATTGATTCATCAAGAAATGAAAAAGTATGTGCTTGAGTATCTAAAAGTGGAGCCTTAGTAATCTGATCTGCAAGTACTTATCCCTTAACGGCCTTTTGATTGACATATTCAATTTCAAACTCACTCAAAAGCATAATCCACTTAGCCATGCGGCCTTGTAAATTTGTTTTTGATATTAGATAATTTAATAGATATACTTTGGAAATGAATATGGTCTTGTAATTAAGCATATAATGGTGGAGTTTCTAGGCTACAAAGACCATATCTAAACAGGATTTTTTAATTGGTGTATAGTTATGTTCATATGCTACTAGTGTATGGCTCATATATTATACTGCATTGTTCTTTCCATGTTCATCATGTTGGGCCAAAATTGACCACATGAAATTTTTAGTGGCAGATAGCTAAAGTAGGAATCACCTCCCTAGTGTTGGTGGGAACAAAATAGGTAGATTGGCTAGGTATTCCTTCAAGTGTTTGAAGGCTTTTTGAAATTCTACATCCCAAAGAAATGTAATACATTTCTTCAATAAATGAGTGAAATTATGGCATTTATTAGCCAACCATGAAATGAAGCATCTAATAGACTAGATTTTTCCCTATAAATTGAAAATCTACTTTAAAGTAGAAGGTGGCAGCATCTTGGTAATGGATTGAATCTTGGCAAGATCAACATCAATGCTTTGGTGAGATAAAATAAAGTCAAAAATTTTACTTGAAGTGACATTGAAGATGCACTTCATGGGATTAAATATAACCTTGTACTCATGAATCCTTTACAATATCACTCATAGTATGTCTAAATGATCTACATGGGTCCTATATTTATCTAATATGTCATTGATATATGAAAATATAATGCATCATGTCATGGAATATAATGGTCATAACCCTTTGGTATGTTTCCCTAGCAATCTTTAGCTAAATGGCATGACTTGATAACAAAATTTTCCCCAAAGAGTGGTGAATGTCTTTTTATGGTGGTACTCTAGTGCAATCCTAATCTGGTTATATCCTAAAAATCTATCCATGAGGGAAAACATTTCATACCCAATTGTGGAGTCAATTATCATGTCAATGTTTGATAAAGGAAATTCATCCTTTGGGAAGGCCTTGTTGATATCTCTAAAATCAGTATTGATTTTGATCTCTTCTAGATTTTTACTGTTAGACACAATGTTAGAGATATACTCTAAATATTCAATTGGTCTGATATATCTCACTTACAAGATTTTTTCTAACTTTTTTTAACTAACACATGTAACATCCCCATTGTGATTTACATAGAATAAAATAATATTTTTTTAATTTAAATCTATGTATTCCTTCATTAGATTTCACCATGAGAATATAATTAGTGACCCAAGTATTACACATTAAGTATGTTAACTATAAAATAAACATGTAACATCTACTAGTTACTGATCACCGTCAACATATGAAACAAATAATCAAAGATTAAAGGCATTCATTCTAGAAAGTAATTAAATAAATTCCATCCATAGCTAGTACAATAATACAACCACTATTATCAATATATAAATGAGTAAACAATTACATTTCATCATGAATAATGTTTCAATAATAATAAATACAATATAAGATACAAGGCTCAATAGAGTATGAGTTTTTTAAACTCTAGTATCTATGGTAATCTCATGTGGAGTCTCTAAATAAGTAATATTGTGGGAAGAGAGAGCATCATCCGAGCACTTTTCCACACCAACCATGGACCATCGATCCTCTACGCAATCCCCTATCATGGAATGGACCTCCCTTCATAGATGGGTAGATAGTGATGGTGTGGGAATACAAAGAGACAAGCTAGTACCTATGTGTTGTAAAATTTATAATACATGATGTGTACCATAAATAAATACATTCTAACATGATATCACACAAACATGTAAACCATACATATGAAATGGAATTTTTTAACTAAACATTAATTTGGCCAAAGTTTTTAGTAGTTATTGATCTCTAGGATTAGTCAAATTCATACACACCACTTGATTAGATTACCTTCATCTATTATTGATGATGCTAAGTAAGCTAGTGAAGTCTGTCTCACCACTTGTTTACTACCGAGAA